>JAAGKR010000890.1:15000-47608 GCA_011419295.1 Clarias macrocephalus | reverse complement strand
GTCATCCAGACGCCGGCTCTGCACGCCCCGGTTTCACGCTACGCCTCAGTCTTCTCGCGCCGGCACGCAGCTCAGGTCACACGCCGGCTCTGCGCACTTCCGCATTCCCCAGAGGAGCGCTGCATACTCCGGCTTCACTACGCCTCAGGCTTTTCGCGCCGGCACACAGCTCAGGTTACCCACCGGCTCAGCGCACTTCCGCATTCTCCAGAGGAGCGTCAGACACACCGCCTCTCGCCTCGGCGCATTCCTGCCAGTACTACTTGCCTTTGCATTACAGCAACGCTTTCCCTGTTCAAACGCGGATTCCACAATACAGCTTCAAAGCACCACGAAGTGAGTCATAAGCACGCCTTAACGACACTTCAATCAGCATACACTCCGAATCTCTGCACTTGGATCCACAATGCCCTCTACCGAGCCTGACACCGCATTTTCGATGGCGTGGTCTTCACTTCCATAAAACCAGAGCAAGCGCATCTCCTGACTTGGCAGTTACAGAATGAGTTTGCTGGCAAAGGGGCCATAGAGCATGTTCCCCTGCCAGACGAGAGATGGGGGGGTTGCGTCCAATTTTACATCTTCTTGGGCTGAACATCAAAATGTTGACAGCCAAAATGATTGTTTCTCAAATTCAACCAGAGGTTTGCTTTGTGACGGTCAACCTGAATGACGCATATTTTCATATAGAAATATTGCCACAACACAGGAGGTTCCTGAGGTTTGCTTTCGGGGGTGAAGCTTACCAGTATAGGGTCCTTCTATCTGGCCTAGCCCTGTCACCCCGCACATATAAAATGCACGGATGCAGCTCTGGCTCTATGATTCCAGGGCATCCGTATTCTGAATTGTATATACGACGACTGGCTGATCCTAGCTCAGTCTTAATAGCTAGCGCTTCGACATCGGGATGTCATCCTAGCTCATCTCCATTCTTTAGGATTGACACTCAACGCCACGAAAGGCGTTTTCTTTCCTGTTCAGAGGACAACATATTTGGGTGTAACATGGGATTCGATCACAAGGTGGGCATAGCTGTTTCCCACTTGTGTCGAACCCATCCTCCAACACCCTGAAGGAAATTAATCTAGACCAGAAAGTGACTCTTTATCACTTTCAGAGATCTTTATGTCTCATGGCAGCTGCGTTCACTGTGATACCTTTGGGCCTTCTGCACATGAGGGTGTTTTCAGTTGTAGCTAAGAGCCAGGGGATTTCACTCAAGGGCCAATCCCCAGAGGCTAATAAGGGTTACGCGCCGGGGCTTCGTACCCTTTCTATGTAGTTCAGACCCCGGTTTTTGACTTTGGGTCCCACTTTAGGTCCGTCTTGTCGTCGCAAAATGCTAATGACAGACGCTTCCCTCATGGGCTGAGGTGCGGTCTTGGATGGCCGTCCAGCACAAGGGAGCTGGAGAGGTCATCTTCTTGCATGGCACAGCAATTGCCTTGAAATGATGGCTCTGTTTCTGGCCCTGAAACACTTTCTCCAGCAGTTGAGAGGCTACCATGTCCTAGTGCAGGTGGACAACACTGTGGTAGTCTTGTACATAAATTGCAAGGGTGGACTGTGCTCGCGCCGCTTGAACAAGCTAGCGCACCAGGTTCTGCTTTGGGCACAGGACAAGTTCCTGTCCCTCAGAGCGATTTACATTCCGGGGGACATGAATGTAGGAGCGGACTTGCTATCCAGACAAGCTGTGACACATGGGGACTGGAAAATCCACCCCTTTACTACTCTGACTCCTCCCCTGGGACTGGACGCCATGACCCACACGTGGCCCAGATTACGCCTTTATGCGTTTCCTCTGATAGTTCTGCTCCCAGGAGTCCTGGCGAGGGTCTGTCAACAAGGCTTGCGCCTCTTATCGATAGCGCCCCAGTGGCCGACCAGAGTGTGGTTCTCGGATCTAATATATCTCCTTGACGGCTCACCCTGGATGATTCCAGTGAGGAGGGATCTTTTGTCTCAGGCGCAGGGAAAAATATTTCATCCCCGGCCCGAGCTCTGGAACCTTCACATTTGGGCCCTGAAGGGGACCAACTAAGACATGCTGGTCTTCCAGCCAGCGTAATGGAAACCATTTCAAGTGCCAGGGCTCCCTTCGCTAGAAGAACTTATGCCCTCAAATGGAGTGTATTTGAAAGTTGGTGCATGGCAAAACATGTAGACCCTATCCACTGCCGAATTGTTTCAGTGCTGGAGTTTCTGCAAGAAAAGTTGTCCTCGGGCTTATGCCCTATTCAAACCACTAGAGTCAGCGCCTGTCGGGCTTCTGACCCTTAAGATGGTTTTTCTTATGGCCATTACTTCTTTGAAGAGAATTGGAAATCTGCAGGCTTTGTCAGTCTCCCCATCCCACCTAGACTTTGCCCCTGGGCTAGTCAAAGCTATTCTGCATCCTCCACCGAACTATCTTCCAAAAGTTCCATTCTCGACCATGCGCCCAGTTGTTCTCCAAGCCTTCTGTCCTCCGCCTTTTACAGCTTCAGAACAGGAAAGACTTCACTTACTGTGTCCAGTATGTGCCCTTTAGATTTACATCCACCGCACTAGCCAGTGGCGTAAGTCAGAGCAGCTTTTCATTTGCCGGGGGGCGGCCGCCACTAGACAAACACTGTGACATTGGGTGAGAGATGCTATTGCCCTAGGCCCATGGTCACACTTTGCCTCTAGGAGTCAGGGCTCATTCGACTAGGGGGATTGCCTCATCAATTGCTCTAGCAAGAGGTGTCCCCTTGCAGCAAGTGTGTGATGTGGCAGGTTGGTCCGCTCCGCATGCATTTGTTAGATTTTAGAGTTTGGATGTCCATGCTACTCTGGGCTTGCAGGTCCTCGAGTGAGCATCCCAAGGTTAGGTCTGAGACCTCTTTGGCTATTGTGCGCACACGCTACACAACCTGGGGGTCTGGACACTTGCAGTGCGGCGGCGTTGGTATTCTCGTTCCCATAGCGTTTTCATGCAGCATCGAGTGTAGCTTTTGAAAGGAAATGTCTGCGTTCCAATTCCACACTGCTGGCGTGCCTGGATGTTCTTTCAGACAAAATTGACCTGAGGATGTTACTGGTTCACTCCTATTTATAAACTGCAGGTGTACCTTATCAGATGACGTCACCTGACCGAGGTTATAAGTCAAAAATATTTGGCGTATTTGATACACACATGCTTCACAACTGGAGAACAAAGAGATGTTCCCATAGCGTTTTCATGCAGCATCTCGTTCCCACTTTTTCAGGGAACAGGGTTACAGCAAAGTACCCCTAGACGTTCACTGTTACTGCCCACTTTGCACAACCTCCAAAGATTAGGATTGGGATCTTAATTTTTACCAAGGTTTTAGCAGTAGGTTCAGTTTCATTGCTCAATCCATGACTTCTCACTTCAGAAAAGGGGCCAAGTGTCTCTTATGGAACCCTTAAGTTGATGGAGTTCAAGGAGGCATTCACACACACCCATCTCAACCCACTGCAGCAGAGATTGAGACCTGAGGCTGAAATGGGCACCATCTTGCATTAGCAATTTAGAAACAAGCCAAAACACCATTCCACTGTATTTCTTTCCCGAAACCTCCAATATAGAGAAATTGTGACATTAGAAACTGTGAGCTGCTGGTAGTTACTGGCTAAAACAACACAAAAAGCCCACCCACATTCTTTCCTCAATAACATTCCTAGTGAGCTCAGTGATTGACATATTTTGTCAATGAGTATTTTTTTTTCTTCATGTAAGGAGTCCCCACTGCCTATCCCTAAGCAAGAAGTTTGTGCCCAAGGCTTCTAATCATTCAGGTTCCTAAGAACATATCATCTCAGAAATAAGTATTAGTAGTTCAATTTAATGTCTATTACATGTGCAGATTTGACCTCTAATGAACATCATGTGCCCAAGACAAAGTCCCACATGCCTTATTAGCAGACAAGGACATGTGCAAGCAATGCACTAGTGGCCATGGTCACACATTTGCCACAGATTTCCAAAGTGATTCATGTAAATCAAACTGATATACTGTCATCATACTCATTATCAAGTGTTGATTATTCTCAAAATCTCTACGCTTGGTTTCCCTGCACATAGCCTTGAAATGAAGGAGCTGATTTTTATACATATTTTCTGTTACTTCAGAAACTTTGAAGACATTGTGATTCGCAGAGGCTTGGAAAAACTGAAGGTAGCGGTTAGCCTAACCACAGGGCATCAACCAAAACGAACGTAAACTAGCAAGCTGGTGGAGAGTGTAAATCAGAAGCTCAGTTATTTCCTTTGAAACCTTTTGTGCAAACAAGATGATGATGGGGCTCAGTTTCTTCAAAGGACTGAATATGCCCAAATAACCTGCATTATTCATCTCACAGACTTACAAGCCTCTAGTGTCTCCTCAAGCACCAACCCCTCTTATGCTCATGGAAGTCCGACCCCACCATTGAAAATTGGTTTAGGGACGTGAATTTATGGGAGAAAACCCATCAACCACCCACATTACTACTACCACTGCCAGTTAAACACCCTTATTTTATGTGTTAAACCTAAAGTTGGTCGTACTGGGAACCTTAACCAAGGACACCATCAGAACCTCTAAACATTAAAAGAAAATCTTGTTGCCTTGTTGAAGAAATTACAATTTGTCATAAAATGGGATGGGTAGAGGGCAGAGGAGCAACATGGGTCCCATGACAGGAAATACTTGATTATGAATTTTACTTTCATCATTCAAAGTTGGTTCTATCAAAGAATTAGCAGCTTCTGTTAAAACTGAAACTATTGTACTATTGTAATAAGTTTCATAAATGCATAAATTGTAATAAATGCAGGCATGGCATTAATTAGTTAATGGAGTTTACTTGTAAGGATAACAAGAAATTGTGTCATTGTGTTTGTGTGAGACCCTTAGAGAGCTTTTTTGCATGTTATAGGCAACTTAGGGCCTGGGTCCATGTTGGATGGGAGTGTTTTTGATGAAGTTGTTGATGAAAGTAAGAGAAGACCATGCCATGTCCATGGAGAAGAAGGGAGGAGAGATCCTCACAGAGAGAGGGAGGGAATGAAGAGGCAAAACTTCAAAAAAGAGAGAGAGAGAGAGAGAGAGAGAGAGAGAGAGAGAGAGAGAGAGAGAGAGAGAGTGAAAAAAAAACATGCAAATAAGCAAGAAAAGCAAAACAGAAGCTCCAAGGTCCTCTCACTAATTACCAACATTTGCATTTATTAACAAAGCCTAATGGGGGGATATTCAATAGTTAGTTTTTCCCTTAATATAAATATTTCCTTTTCATTATCCCATTACATGCATGCAGATTCTTAAGACTTTTACCTTCAGATCACTAGTGAAGGAGAGAGGGAGAAAGAGAGAGAGAGAGAGAGAGAGAGAGAGAGAGAGAGAGAGAGAGAGAGCATGGATTACTTGCTACGAAAACACAGTAACTGTACAGTATTTATATTTTGTGGCTTTTACATAGCAGGGAAGTGTGTGTGTGTGTGTGTGTGTGTGTGTGTGTGTGTGTGTGTGTGTGTGTGTGTGTGTGTGTGTGTGTGTGTGTGTGCACATATGTGCGCCTGTATGTGCATGTATTTATGCATGCCAGTTTGAGATTTGGGAGGATCCTCACAATGAATGGCAGTGCCAGGGGAAAATTAATTAAGCATGTGTTCAATATGGACACTTTCTGATATTAGTACCTTTAATGATGCTACACACTCCCAATCAAACCGTTAAAAAGACAGGCCATTTGGCTAACTTTGGCAAATGGGCTGGGGCTCCTCTACACACACAGTCATGGGGGGCCTGAAGCCTACCCCAGGAGACTTCGGGCACAAGGCAGGGTACACATAATGAACATAAACTAGCAAGCTGGTCGAGAGTGTAAATCAGAAGCTCAGTTATTTCCTTTGAAACCTTTTGTGCAAACAAGAAGATGATGGGGCTTAGTTTCTTCAAAGGACTGAATATGCTCAAATAACCTGCATCATTCATCTCACAGACTTACTTCCATCTAGTGTCTCCTCAAGTACCAACCCCTCTTATGCCCGGCCCCACCATTGAAAATTGGTTTAAGGACGTAAATGTATGGGAGAAAACCCATCGACCTCCCACATTACCACTACCACTGCCAGTTAAACACCCTTATTTTATGTGTCAAACCTGAAGTTGGTCATACTGGGAACCTTAACCAAGAACACCCCAAATACCATCAGAACCTCTAAACATTAAAAGAAAATCTTGTTGCCTTGTTGATGAAATTACAACTTGTCATAAAATGGGATGGTTAGAGGGCAGAGAAGCAACATGGGTCCCATGACAGGAAATCCTTGACTCTGAATTTCACTTTCATCATTCAAAGTTGGTTCTATCAAAGAATTAGCAGCTTCTGTTAAAACTGAAACTGAAACTATTGTAATAAGTTTCCAGGTTACTAATCCATCGCAGGGCGCATGAGGATGAAATGTGTGAGGAAAAAATGTATAAGTCAAATTTTGATTTTATGCATGAATGGATGAATAAAATGGAGCTGAAAACAGCAGTATCACAGAAACTGTAATGTTACATATTTATTTTTATTATTATTTGAAAATCCATAACATATTATTTGAAAAATCTAACCATAAATTTGCTTTGAATAACCAGTGTAACCTTTTGTCCAACTGAACAAAAATTCATATCGAGCTCCAAGTTTTCTCAGATCTCCAGTTTCTCCAATCAAACCTGAAAAGAAGTAAACTGAGCATTTTATTCATCCAAGAAAATAAATGATTACACTGACATTTTGAAATGTGTGTAATGAATTTCAACCACTTTTCAGTTATTTTAAAGATTAGGAAAATATATTAGATTTGCACTAATTCTTATGGATATTGTTTTATCTAGTAAACAAAATATCTGTGTGTGTGTGTGTGTGTGTGTGTGTGTGTGTGTGTGTGTGTGTGTGTGTGTGTGTGTGTGTGTGAGAACTTCAAATCAGAATAATGGAAAAAAGATACATGCATCATTGTCTCCAAATATGATTTGTTTATCTTGCTGTTCAATTGAATGTTTCTGTGACCTGGTACCAATAAACAGCATTTAATCCCTTACAAGACAGTATATAAGCCATATGTTTTAAGATTTACATTACATTTGCATGCAGGGCTGGGTTGTGATTAAGCACTGTCTAAAGGAGGGGCTTGTCGGGAAACAGTATTTAAGCTGCTCTGTGCTCTGCAAGCTATTTGCAATTAGTGATAAATTGGTCTGTAGTGGGGTTTTATGTGGAATTAAGATGTGATTTCTACCATGTGCATTCTTGGGGGCTATTTTAATCTCCTCTCTGCTCACCCGACTGGTTTTTAATCTTTGGATGATGTAATAATCTTTGTGCATACAATTGGAGCATAATTAATAAGAGAATTATTGGGGCTCGTTAATCTTAATCTGAACGGGACAGAAAGGGGTTGGTGTGGGTTCAGGTTCTCATTCCAACCAAGCAAAAGTCATTACCTAATAATCTATTGAAAGTGGAACCATGTGTCACTCAGGCTTGATTGGAATAAAAACCTGAATAAGAATGCATACCCCGACTTTAACTGTTCTGCATAGTTGTGGTCTGATTAGCATCTAATCAGAGCTTTCCCATAAACCATAATGTGCATATCATACAAAACACCTGTATCATCATGTGATTTGTACCTCAAAACAGACAACTCACATTAACACTCCACAGTCCAAGACAAAAGATCAATTGATTATATAAGCTGCACCCCCAGACTATAAAATCAGGCTAATTAACTCAATTTAATTAATTCCCTTAAACGATCACATTCTCTAACACCTGAGGGCAATGTCTAATCAAGTCTAAATTAAGACCTTAAATAAACATATGCAATCTGATCTCATGTACCCACAAAACATGAAATCAGATTGCAAAGTGCAAATTAAATCAACTTATAAATTACACTCTGTGTAGTGTCCACTTTCAAACAAAGAACTTTGACTATTATCTAAAATGCACATCAAAACCTTGGATTGTCATCAAACCTACACTCTCAGACCAAACTCTGCCTTTTTCCTTACACCTCAAATAACAACTAAATAAAGAATATATTTGATAGAATCATTTCTACAGTGCCCAGCCAAAAAAGTCACCATCAGCAAATGACTGGCCTGCAACTACAGTAAGTAGAATGTTGAAATTACTAAAATTGTGTTAAGAACTGTAAAACAAAATTAAAATTAAACATAACACTCACCTGTAAATAGGTATTTATAATACCTATTTTATCAGGTGATTATGCAGTGATCATTACTACTAGCATAAAATAAAGTCCTGACTCACATCACATCCCGTCAGTAGCTCCGCTTGCCATAAGAAGTGCTGGAAAAGACTTGTTGAGAATGGTCCAATCACATGAGCCCAAATATTTAAAAACAATATGATTCGCTAAGAACAAAAGTGGGAGGGTTCAGGGCGCACAGAGCTGCACCCGAAGGATGATTTGAAAAGATCCAATCAGAGCTCAGCCTCAGGTCACATGCTTTTCAAAGATTTATATGCCTACATAGACACTCGTTTGTCCGGCGCCCCGCGTACACGAACACAAATGAACGTAATACAGTTTCAATAAAATAAAAATAAAAAATGCAAATAAATTATATTAAGAAATACAGCGGAATATTGTGACTAAATAACTTTATTTCATTATTAAAATTAGTAATTATTATGTTAAATAATTACATGTTAAAGTAGCATTCTACGCCACTGCTCACAGCTATGTTAAATAGTGAAATTAGGAGTTTTTCTACATGCACAATGAGAAGAGAATTCAAGTGATTTGGACTAAACATCTGTGTAGCCCAATATCAAACACCTAAATAAGCACCTGAATGTCCTGTGTGGAGAGAAATTAATGAATTTTTCTGATGTTATAAAGACAAAATCATCAAGAGTGAGTAAGGTCAGCAATTTGTGGGGAAAATGACAGTTAATTGTCCAGAGTTACCCCCTGAGTGCTGTTACCCCCTGAGTGCTGTTCAGGGATCCTGACAAGGGGATGAATCACCTGGAATGAGCATCTGTTTGGTTGTACTGAGATTAAGTTTCAGTTGATGAGCTGCCATCCAGCATGAGATGTCCGGCAGACATGCTGAGATCTGGGTGGAACCAGAGTGTCTGAGGGAGGAAGGGAGAGAATGAGTTATGTGTCATTGGCATCAGAATGGCACGAAAAGCCTTGTGAGGATATGCCCTCATCAAAAGATTGGGTATAGAGGGAGAACAGAAGAGGACCAAGTACAGAGCCTTGTGGGAGTCTGCGTAGAGAAAATTTGGATCCCCTCCATGTCACCCCACAGTCACCCCTACCAATCTTCTAGGTCTTTCTACGGATTTGTACCACTCGAGTTCTAACAGTCAATTAAACTATGTGTTTCAGTCTCAAGGTGCAACATGACATAAAATGTGTACAGTGATTACAGGATCCATAGCATTTACAATATTTTTTACTGCTGTTTCCTTTTTAATTTGTTTTGCCGCCTCATTTTATAGCTATCAACATTTTTGTGCTGCTGAGAGGCTGATGCCTGATTGGTATCTACTATATATATGCTTTGTGACTACAGTCACTGTGTGCCTAACAAGGGGGAGGGCCAATGTAACTCATCAGGGCTGGAGGACAATCAGAGGACGGTATATTCCTAGAGCTCGTGGCCTATAAAATGGCCTCTTCGCTTTCACCCCATGAGTAGAGATTAACTGTGTATTTATTCACACACGTGTCCTGTCTCCACAGACTCTACCAATTCAGTGACTAATTCGCAAAGAGGGAAGCTGCCGGCCTCGCACTCTCGCCCGCACGCTGTTTGTCTCTGTCTGCCTTGCGCCACCTGATCAGCACAGCTTGTCTCACCTACTCCGTGCACTTCAGTGTGACACAGAAGACACAGCGCCCCCTGAGCTCCAATCTGGTGATAATTAAGGTTAATTGATCTTGGGCTCTTCCTACGTTATTAAAGCTAAGCACAGCGTTTAGTCCGGGGTCCGTGAAGAAAGCAAAGAGTCATGTGGGGAGCTATGGAAAGTGGCATGGAAGCGGGGTGATGTTGCACGCCCCATTAGGCATGAGACATTAAAGGCGAGACCGAAATGCCGCCCTTTGATCTCCGCAATGAGGACAGCGCGAAAAAGAACTCTTTGAGCTCCCGCAGCACCTTAACTCCCACTCAGAACCCGCCTTCACGTCCCTGCCACCAAAGAAGAAAAGGCCACTGAGTGGATTGGATTAAGCCCCCTGATCCCAGCCAGGAAAGCTGCCCCTCCAAAGGATGTCAAGAGGGACTGCCGTCTGTGGTAGTGCCCAGAGAGAGCTGGGAGGGGCACAGTCTTGGAAAAAAGCAGCGGGAGTGGTCATCTTAGGGAATGTGCAGGAGCTCTACCTTCGCATGCTCCATTTTGCCACTCTGCACGCTACCACGTTTCATCAGGCATTTCTAGTGACCTTCACTCTTTTCCTTCCCCTTTTCCCTCTCCTTCTCTGTTTTTGCTTAATAAAATTATCCCTTTTTCCCGTAAGATCTCGACTCGTGTCCGTGTGTCTGTGGTGCCACCTGTGCAAAAGATTATGTCATTACAGCACCTATGAAGCCACATTGCTTTTAATGAGCGTAACTTGTTGGTGAAGAAAACAGGCACAAGGAACAGAATTGGGCCAACAATGGCTCTGCTTAATAGCACTGTGATGTTTGCATGATCTACTGTGGGGCTGCCCAATGCCCATCCCCCCTTGCAAACTGAATTCATGCCAATCGAGGTTCCAGCAGTGCACTTTGTGGTGAATGGGTAAATACAATCATAAAGCTCACATATTACTGAACTGCCTGTACCTCCACTTCTAGGTTGTGACTGGGCCAGGTTGCTGCCGGAAAAAGAATGTTGTGTATGGAGAAAGATCACACTTGCAGTTCAGTGGAAAAAAGCGGCAGTGTGGTTGGTGCAACCACCTACCGATGGCGTCATGGCTAAAGCTGAAGCTGATCCCCCAGGTAACAATAGATGGCAGTTTTGCTCAACTACAGCAAGAAGATCTGTGACTTAAGCAGTGCTTGGAACAGATGGTAACAATTGCAAACCTGTAGCCCAGGCCAGCCTCCTATTTCATAATGAAAAACTGTATTATCACACATGGTAACAATGTTGATCTCTTGGTTCCACAGGCAAAAGTGGAAAAGTGTTCACTGTGATGCACCTGGCTCATTCTACACTCTTTGGTGGCCAGCAAAGTCCAACCCTGCCCAGCTGATTCCACTGCCCATCAGTGTGCTGTTTGAGAGGATTGGCATGGATCTCATTGGGCGCTGCCCAAATTGGAGAAAGGCCATGAGTATATACTGTTAATCGAACACTATGCTACACGCTAGCTGAGGCTGTTCTCCTCCATAAAGCCACATCAAAGAACATTGCTTATGAGCTGGTCCAGCTATTCAGCCGAGTGCGGCTTCTAAAGGAGATCCTAACTAATCAAGGTATGCCATTCAGGTCAAAATTAATGTGTGATATGTGTCAGCTATTGCAGATGAAATAGATCCGCACGTCAGTATACCATCCACAGATTGATGGCCTCTTCACTGATCATGGGAGCACTACAACCAGATCCTGAAGCTGTTACTACAGAGAGTCATGGATGAGAGCAGCTGCAACTGGAACCAGATAATTCCACACTTCCTGTTTGCAGTGCACAAAACACTGCACGTCTCCAAGAGCTTTACACAGTATGAGCTGCTCCTTTGCCATTTTCCACGTGGTATGCTCAACATAACCAAGGAGGCTTGGCAGGAGTAGCCTTTATCTTTCCAGTTAGTAATCAAATACGTAAAAGACTTGCAAAATAATATCAGTAAATTAATTAAGTGCACAAAATTTAAGTGGACAAACCAAGTCCTCCTGCTCCTCCCATATGTCGATGATCTTGAAACCAGCTACGAAAGGTCTGGTTCATCTCCACCCTTGACTTGACCAAAAGCGACAGGCAGGTAGTGCTCATTTCAGAAGCCAAGGAAAAAAACACCTTCACCACTGAACAGGGCCATTGACAGCACCGGGTCCTGTCCTTCAGTCTACACAGTGCCCCAGTTATGTTCCAGCAACTGATGGATATTGTATGCCCCTACACTGCTGCATACCTGGACAGTGTCATAATTCACTCGAGTAGCTGGGAGTATCATCTGCAACACCTGAAACAAGTGCTTGGAAAATTGTAAAAAGCGGGTGTAACAGTGAACCCTCAGAAGTTTCAAATGGGGCTGACCGTGGCACTGTACCTCAGGATTTGAATTGGACGAAGCATGCTAAAGCCACAGGAACAGACAGTGGAGGCCATCCAATCATACTCTCGCCTGACAACAAAGAAACAGGTATGTGCCTTTTTGGGGCTTATTATAATTATAACCAGAGATTTGTGCCTTATTTTTCCTCTTTGGCAGCATCCCTCTCCGATATCCTGAAAAAAGGGCTTCTGAAGAAAGTTTGTTGGATGCAAAGGAAAGAAGCAGCATTTAACCAGCTAAAGACCCACCTCACCAGTTCTCCTGTCCTCTGAAACCCTGACTTCAACCACTGATTCCTCATCTACACGGACACGTCAAAGACCGGGCTTGGGGCAGTCCTGTTTCAAGATATTATCTAGAAGGTTGGCACTTTACATTACTTACTGATCATGCTCCTCTACAGTGGTTGGCAAAAGCTAAAAATATCAACCCCCGACTAACTCGCCGAATCCTCTCATTACAGGGGCACAACATAAGAACGCAGATGCCTTCTCTCAGAACAATGTCTCAACCAATTTGGAGTCTAATTTGCCAAAAAGGAAGCTGATGGTTTCAATCACTGTTTGTAAGGAATGTTCTGGATGTGAAAAGAGTATAAAATAGGGATAGTCAATGTTATTAGAGATTATGCCCCACAGGTAGGATGTGAGTTAGAAGAGAAGGAGAAGTTCTGGAGTGAGTTAGATGAAGTGATGCAGAACATCCCCAGAGGTGAGAGAGTGGTGATTGGTGCATATTTCAATGTTGGGGAAGGTAACAGACGTGATGAGAATGTAATGGGCAGGTTTGGTCTTCAGGACAGGAATGTAGAAGGACAGATGGTGGTGGACTTTGCAAAGAGGATGGAAATGACAGTAATGAATACTTTTTTTTTCAGAAGAGGCAGGAACATAGGGTGACATATACAGTACAAACCAAAAGTTTGGACACACCTTCTCATTCAAAGAGTTTTCTTTATTGTGTTCTTTATTGTGTTCTTTAGCCCAAACAAGTTTCTTCTGCTTGTTGCCTGTCCTTAGCAGTGGTTTCCTAGCAGATCTTCTACCATGAAGGCCTGTTTCACACAGTCTCCTCTTAACAGTTGTTCTAGAGATGTGTCTAGTGTGCTAGAACTCTGTGTGGCATTGACCTGCTCTCTGATCTGAGCTGCTGTTAACTTGCGATTTCTGAGACTGGTGACTCGGATGAACTTATCCTCCGCAGCAGAGGTGACTCTTGGTTTTCCTTTCCTGGGGCGGTCCACATGTGAGCCAGTTTCTTTGTAGCGCTTGATGGTTTTTGTGACTGCACTTGGGGACACTTTCAAAGTTTTCCCAATTTTTCGGACTGACTGACCTTCGTTTCTTAAAGTAATGATGGCCACTCGTTTTTCTTTACTTAGCTGCTTTTTTCTTGCCATAATACAAATTCAACCTCTTTGAATGAGAAGGTGTGTCCAAACTTTTGGTCTGTACTGTAAGACACAGAGACAGAAGCACTCAGGTAGACTATCTTGTGTCGACGTGGTAGGGGAGAGAGTAGCCAGACAACACAGGATGATGGTGTGTGAAGGTGAAAGGTGAAGGACACAAAAGCAGAGCAGAGCACAAAGTATTGGAAGTTGAAAAAGGAAAAATGTTGTGTAGTTTTCAGGGAGTTGAGATCTCTCTAGGAGGTCAGGAGGTGCTTTCAGTTGAGCGGACAACTACAGCTAAGGTGATCAGGAAGACAGGTAGGAGGGTATTTGGTTTATCATCAGGAAGGGAAAAGTGGACAAGGAGACTTGGTGGTGGAATGAGGAAGTCCAAGAGTGTATGCTGAGAAAGAGGTTAGCTAAGAAGAAGTGGGACATGAAGAGGACTGAAGAGAGTAGACAGGGGTGTAGGGAGATGCAGCTTAAGGTGAAGGTAGAGGTGGCAAAGGCCAAACAAAGAGCATATGAGGACTTGCATATGCTCTCTTGGACTAAGGAGGGAAAGGTGGATCTGTACAGGGTGGTGAGGCAGAGGAACAGAGATGGAAAGAATGTGCAGCAGTTTATAGTAATTAAATATAGGAATGGAAATGTACTGACAGGTGCCAGGAGGGTGATGGGAGAAGATGGAAGTAATGCTTTGTAGAGTTGATGAATGAGGAAAATGTAAGAGAACGATGAGTAAAGAGGTGACTAGAGTGAGGTGAGGAGGGCATTGAAGAGGATGAAGAGTGGAAAGGCAGTTGGTCCTGAAGACATACCTGTGGATGTTTGGAATTGCTTAGGAGATCTGGCCAACACAGAGAGACTGAGGAGGAGCTTCTTCCTGCAGGCTATACGAGCTCTCAAGCACAACAGACGTGATGAGAATGTGATGGGCAGGTTTGGTCTTCAGGACAGGAATGTAGAAGGACAGATGGTGGTGGACTTTGCAAAGAGGATGGAAATGACAGTAATGAATACTTTTTTTTTTCAGAAGAGGCAGGAACATAGGGTGACATATACAGTACAAACCAAAAGTTTGGACACACGTTCTCATTCAAAGAGTTTTCTTTATTGTGTTCTTTATTGTGTTCTTTAGCCCAAACAAGTTTCTTCTGCTTGTTGCCTGTCCTTAGCAGTGGTTTCCTAGCAGATCTTCTACCATGAAGGCCTGTTTCACACAGTCTCCTCTTAACAGTTGTTCTAGAGATGTGTCTAGTGTGCTAGAACTCTGTGTGGCCACTCGTTTTCTTTACTTAGCGGCTTTTTTTTTTGCCATAATACAAATTCAACCTCTTTGAATGAGAAGGTGGGTCCAAACTTTTGGTCTATACTGTAAGACACAGAGACAGAAGCACTCAGGTAGACTATCTTGTGTCGATGTGGTAGGGGAGAGAGTAGCCAGACAACACAGGATGATGGTGTGTGAAGGTGAAAGGTGAAGAAAACAAAAGCAGAGCAGAGCACAAAGTGGTGGAAGTTGAAAAAGGAAAAATGTTGTGTAGTTTTCAGGGAGTTGAGATCTCTCTAGGTGGTCAGGACGTGCTTTCAGTTGAGCGGACAACTACAGCTAAGGTGATCAGGAAGACAGGTAGCACAACACCATGTCATCTGCTGGTGTTGGTCCACTGAACTTCATTAAGTCCAGCCATCTACCAGGAGACTTTGGAGCACTTTATGCTTCCTTTCGCAGATGAGCTTTATGGGATGCTGACTTCATTTTCCAGCAGGACCTGGCACCTGCCCACACTGCCAAACGCACCAAAACCTGGTTCAATGACCGTGGGATTACTGTGCTTGATTGGTCAGCAAACTCATCTGACCAGAACCCCAAAGATAATCTACGGGGCATTGCCAAGAGAAAGATGAGAGACATGAGACCGAGCAATGCAGAAGAACTGAAGGCCGCTATTTCAGCATCCTGGGTTTCCATAACACCTCAGCAGTGCCACAGGCTACTACAGGATACTGTAGCTTCCATGCCATGCTGCATTGAGGCAGTAATTGCTGCAAAAGAGTCCTAAACCAAGTACTGAGTACCATACTTATACTTTTCAGAGGTCCGACATTGTTCTATGCACAATCCTTGTTTTATTGATTGCATGTAATATTAAAATTTTCTGAGATTGTGGATTTGGGGTTTTCATGAGCTGTACGCCATAATCATCTCAATTATGACAAATCACGGTTTGAACTATCTTGCTTTGCATGTGATGAGTCTTTCTCGTATACTAGTTTCACCTTTTAAGTTGCATTAGTGAAATAAATGAACTTTTACACGATATTCAAATTTTTCGAGTTTCACCTGTATATCGGTAGAAGGATGCTGAGGTTGGAATTGCCAGGCAGGAGGTCTAGAGGAAAACCAAAGAGGAGATTATGAATGTAGTGAGAGAAGACATAAAGTAATTTGGTGTGAGAGAAGAGGATGCAGAGGATAGGGTTAGATGAAGGCAGATGGTTTGCTGTGGTGACCCATGGAAGGGAACAGCCTAAAGTCAAAGAAGAAGATTTTTAAAACAAATCACAGCTATTCTTTTTTGTCTTTGCATTGTAATGAATGTCTTTCTTATGTTGTATATCAGAGCTTTACAATCTTACAATTACAGTATATTATTAGATTTAGACTTAATACAGGTTTAAAACCAAGACATTTTTCTAATCCACACTATCCAAAGTAATCGTTTTGATCCACTTCTCAAAATATTTCAGAGGTTTTATCTGGTGCTACTTATTAAATTATACACTGCAACTAGTTAAGAGATGCTCATGAGTAATTCAAATATAAATTTATCCTGTTCAGAAATTTTTCCACAGTAGTTTGATAGTGTGAATTTCATTTAAATTGTAACACATGTACTGTCGATTGTGATTCTCTTATCTTCTTAACATCCTGATATTCGAACTGACACCTGATCTTCTCACATCAGATATTATATACTGATATTGTACTGATATTACACTCCCTCTTGCCTGAAGAAAAAGAAATCCTACAACCGCAGATACAGTGGCACTTTCACAAAACACAAACAAAAGCAAAAGCGGGGAGAGTTGAAAGTGAGCTCTGCTTGCTTCACACACATTTTTTTTTTAATCGCTTTTTTCATAAAAAGCTTATGACTGTGTGTTTGTTCAAATATGTTTACCCTGATCCAACCCAGTCCCTGACAAAGATAGTTTGGTAAATACACTACTGATTTTAATTCACTGCCAATGTGCATATGCATTACTGTATTTGTGTGTACTTGCAGGTGTGCAGTGTAGCACAATTGAACTATAAAAGCACCTCATTCTGATTCTGACCTGACGGGCAGAGTGGTCCAATGGAAGAAAGGCCAGAGTGAGAAAGATACTGTGTGTGTGTGTGTGTGTGTGTGTGTGTGTGTGTGTGTGTGTGTGTGTGTGTGTGTGTGTGTGTGTGTGTGTGTGTGTGTGTGTGTGTGTGTGTGTGTGTTTGAGTGTGGAGAGCTTTTTAAGTGCAACAGACCGAGCTGTGCATGCAGGAATGTCTAGACGATCGAAAGTAGAATAGAGTGCTTTTTATGAGCATGTCTGCCTATCTCAGAAACCCACTGCCACATCTCTCATTTAACCCCGAGGCCGGCAGGCACACTCAAGTACCACAGCATGGTTAAATCACATGAGCATGCTTTAAACGAGATCGTTCTCATTGATTTCATGAATAAATACAGTGTGGGTTCATCTTTAAGATTCACTGAGCTTGATCTGATTATAAATTGATTATAAAGATTATAAAGTGATTATTATTATTATTATTATTATTATTATTATTATTATTATTATTATTATTATTATTATTATTTACCCTGAAACAAACTGCCGTTTTGAGTTTGTTTGCACTTTTTCCAAACACATCCTAAACCTGTAAATGGTTAAAGGTTTTTGAAAGTGAAATGTTTTTAAGGTGACTTTCAGACATAGATCTTAAGGCTTCAGTTACAAGGTTGGACTGAAGGTGCACATAATTGCTGGTTCAGACTTACCGTATGATGTTGTGATGTGTGGATAAGCAGGAGCTGCAGCAATTTTTGAAGGACTGAAGTATGAAAGGAATTTATATTGTATATTATGCTTACATGATATCTGTATAAGGAATTTTATTTTTGTGATAAGACTATACTTATACAGATGTTATACAGGTCTTGAGTTACCTAGTCAGTCAAACAGACAATAATACATATAGTGGTGTATTGATATTGAATGTTTTTTTATGGTTTTAAATACATGGGTTTCCTGTGATTGGCTGAGTTCAGAGGCAGTGTAGGGTATATAGGGATCTGATTGTAGTGCATTGTGGTATAGAGTCGGTAAAGGTGATTTATAATGATTGAATGTGTGAGATTGTGGTGGATATTGTATATGCAATAGAGGGTATTTAGGGGTTCGGGTTAAGAGGACTGTTTAGGGGTTTAGATGTAAAATATTGTGGTGTACAGGTGGTGGAGGTATTTACAGGTTTAGATCTAGAATATTGTGGTATAGTTGGGGTGGATGTATTTAGGGGTTTGGATGTAGAACGTTTTGGTTGAGAGTACGTGTGTGTGTGTGTTTTGAGGTCTATTTACAGACCAATTCAGTGTAGAGGTGGTGGAGGGTATTTAGGGGTTTGTATTTAGAACATGGTGGTGTAGCAGCAGTGGAGGGTATTTAGGGGATGGGATGTAGAACAAGGTGGTGGAGAGGAAGTGAGAGTTTTGGATGTAGAATATTGTTGTTTAGAGGCTATAAAGGGGGTTTATGGTATGTGGATGTATGAGATTGTAGTGGAGAGGCAATTTAACTGTTTTGCATATATAACCTTGGTGTCTTTACTATTCCTTATTCCCGGTGTTCAGGTCACAACCTCTAGTTTGGGAATTCCTGCAGTCGATGATATTTAAACCTTAAATGACTCTAGTGTACACACAGTGGAGGGTATTTAGAAGATCAGATGTACAGGGTTGTTGTAAAGGTGGTATTTAAGGCTTCGAATATATTGTATATGGAAGAGAAGTGTTGTGGGATATTTTAGAATTTCGATCCATTTAGTTGTGGCACTGGGTTCAAAACCCTCTTTGAGAGGTTAGTCCTTGACACAGCAGGAGAAGAACTTCCCAAACTGATGATTGGTGGCATCCATTATTGATGATGTCCTGATGTGACTAATCAAGCTCATTCAAGTACATTCTTTTTAAACCTCCTTCATTTTTTTCTCCCTATTCAAACCAATAACAGCATTATTACATTCTAATCGCCATGAACAATGAATATTTATATCAGAGGGAAAATTGTGCTTTCCATATTCATGACCTTTTCTGTTTTTGTTTTCCTCTTTCATCTGCAGGAGGTCTTTTCTCCACTGATTTAATTATATTATGGCATTGGATATTTTTTAATAGCGGTGGCAGATATTTCTAGTATTTGTTACAGTCCATGTGAGTGGACTCATAGGAGCCAAAGTCAGTGACCCTATATGCACCCTACACACAGGACCTTGTAATATTGGAGGAGTCTGGTGTTTAATATTTATCGTCCATATCATATGTCTACAATTTACAACATTGATGCTTGATTTGTAAGTATAGCGGAACTTTAGCATAGGAATTGGATAATTTAGTTTCATACATATTTTTTTCCCATAATTTTCTTTTTATTCTGTAAAGCTGCTTTGCGACAATGACCATTGTTAAAAGTGCTATTAAATTAAATTAAATTAAATTAAATTAAATTAAATTAAATTAAATTAAATTAAATTAAATTAAATTAAATTATTTTATTTTATTTTATTTTATTTTATTTTATTTTATTTTATTCATTCTGCAATACAAACTTTACATAAGAAATTAGGTAAATTCAGATAATCCAGTCCAACCAGGCAAAAATATTACCAAAAATATGTAGTATACTGTATATTACTATAGTGTATATACTGTATAATGTTAACTGCGGTGCTATGCAGTGGGACACATTTCAGATTAATTTCATTAACAGGAGACACAAAGGTCTCATATATGCATATTAATAGCATTAAATATTCAAGCTCTAGGGGACAGAGCTGAGGCTTGAACCAGAGACGAGGCTTGAACCAGAGAAAGGTTACAGAAAGCCTCCAGTGTGGATGCGTAAGCAATGCTATGCAGATTATCCTTAAACAAATGCCCTAAATGGTGTTTTAGGGCAATTTGTAAAATGTCAATTTATAGAAATTATTAATACTATTTGTACTTAAGTATTATTTGTGGGGGGGAAAAACAATACTTCAAGGCAACATGGCAAGTGTGAAGGATATGTGTGGTGGGCACAGTAGTCACTAAAAGGACCAATCTATCCCCTCTTGAGTAACAGGAAACGTAAAAAGGTTTGCTCCTGCTCCTTACTGCTTCAGTGATTTATTGTGTGTGTGTGTGTGTGTGTGTGTGTGTGTGTGTGTGTGTGTGTGTGTGTGTGTGTGTGTGTGTGTGTGTGTGTCTGTGTGTGTGTGTGTGTGTGTCAGGTGTATGGGTTCCCTGCAGCAATATGTAATAAGCAGTATCTCCCTTGTTGGGACGCATGGAGAGGAAATGGATTAGGCGAGGGACATTGCAGGACATGATGACAGTGATGTGTTAAAAATCTGCCCTCTGGCTCTCTCTCTATCTCATTCAATACCACTCTGTTTTTCTCTCCTCCCCACCCGCCTCCCCCGCTCCATTTCTCTTGTCCACCCCCTCAGTCTCTCACTCTGCAACCATGAACAGTGGATCTCCAGCAATTCTGTCAATAAGCATACATCAGTCCATAGAGAATACACCGATTACACACACACACACTCTCTCTCTCTCTCTCTCTCTTTCTACACACAGCCAGAGGGCTTCCATTAGTTTGACCACCTGCTGTGTGTGTGTGCCCCCATACCTCTTTCTACGCAGGTCTCAAAGCAAACCCCCTCTGAACTGTGTTCCCCCATCTCCCAGTCGTTTGCTCTTTAGCTTTTATCCTCCCTCTATCCCTTCGTTTGGTTCATGCTACCTCGTTTCAACCTTTGTACCTCGCTTTTTTCAGCTCTCTGTGCATTTGTTCTCCCTGCTCATCTGACATCATCTTAGCTCAAACTCACACGGCTCTCTGATTGCCTTTGGCCTTCTCAACCGTCCATAAGCACAGATGTGAAGTTTGTAACAGGGAGAGGGAGAGAGAGAGAGAGAGAGAGAGAGAGAGGGCGGGAGGGAGAGAAGCTCCTGCTCCTGTGTTCCCCCCTTTTCCCTCTCCCCTCGTACTCACTGGGTGAAGACGAGGCGACGCGCTGCAATTACTTTAATTGGTTGTGACTTCTTCATTTACATGACAAGTGTTTGCACATCCTGGGAAACAACGGTCTGTTTCTCCTGGAGAAGAGAACCATGGACTGGCGTGGGACACTGAGTTTCAAAGGAGGGGGGCACAGGGGAACACCGACACGGCTGAACAAAACTGCCGGATGTCCAACCATTTCAGCACAGCTTATTTACTCAAGTCTCGGACTTCTAGATCTAGGATAATCAAGAAAAGCTTAGCACAACTACTGTTGCATTATAACCACCTTAGACATCTGAATGCAATGCCTGTAGCAGTGTATAACATTAAAATAAAAAACAAGTTTATACAGTAGTGCTATTAAATATTTTACTACTTTACTAATATTTTTACATAAACAGCATTTCTGACATTCATTGTACTTGCAAGGTTTATAAGTGACTGTGCTCATTCCAATACTTTATCATTTTTATTTAAATACCTTGCACAGGGACTTTTAAAGGTACCAATATAATGCAATTTAGAGAAATGTATGTAATTGTTTATATGGTGAGGTTTTTCTGTTTGGAGATTTTTAGTTAGCATTTGTGCAAAGAGGGCGACACGGTGGTGCAGTGGTTAGCATTGTTGCCTTGCACCTATAGGGTCCGGGTTTGATTCCCGGCCAGGTTTGATTCCTGTCTCTGTGTGCATGGAGTTTGCATGTTCTCCCCGTACTTGGTGGGTTTCCTCTGGGTACTCCGATTTCCTCCCGCAGTCCAAAGACGTGTATGTTAGGTCATTTGGCATTCCCAAATTGGCTGGAATGAGTGAATGGTGAAGGTGAATGTGTCCTGCGATGGATTGGCACCCTGTCCAGGGTGTACCTTGCCGTGTGCCCTAAGTCTCCTAGGATAGGATATGTCATGGCTGGAGATAAAGCTAACAACATTTATGATAAAGCCTTTAGAACAGTGAGTACAGCATTGTGTGAGTACCATGACCAGCGGAATCATTTAAAAATGCTTCTGGATATGATGTTATTGGAAATGTTAAGGTAGTAATAACTACAGTACTTTACACCACCCTGTTTTTTATACGAGCATGCCCCATTGTTTTGTATGACTTATGATATGTCCTCACATGAACCTACTGTATGTCTTGCACACATATTCTGATGCCTCTTTGCCGCTACTTCCACCTGAAAGCTGAGTCCAGACACAGTGCACAGATATAGTCATTGAAGCTTCAGCTAAATTCCAATGTTAATATGTAATTAAATGTTTTAGATTAATTTCTGTTCAATTACCAAGAATGAATGATATCTCTGTAAACGTTACATTTCTTACACTTACTCTCATAAAATCTGAAAGATTTCAGTTAAACAAAAGCAAACATAACGCTGCAGGGTTTCCTCCTGGTCCAGTTTCCTCCCACAGTTCAAGACATGCAGATTAGGCTAATTGGAGTTAGCAAATTGTCCATAGTGTGTGAAAGAATGTGTGAATGTACCCTGCGATGGATTGGCACCCTGTCCAGGGTGTACCCCACCGCATGCCCTGGGTCTCCTGGCATAGGTTCCAGGCCCTCTTGTGTCCCTGTAGACAGGATAAAATTGTATAGATGATGAGTGAGTGAGTATTTGGAGATAGTATTTTATTAATCATGCCAATCCCTGAACCTTCAGTAAGATCCACCACCTTCGCAGACAGCATTTCTCCTATTCAAATAGATTTAGCCTATTTGACTCTAAACAACATTCAAACCAACTTCCACCCAACCTACAGTAGCCAAGACAGGATACCCTATAGCATTGTGAACCCTCATTACTGCAACCATGCTGTCTAACTGCTACAAGCTTTTAGTCTCAGACGTGGCTTTTCCGTTGGTTTTCCATAATGAGGCTACTCGAGTGAGGCGGTATTATGGTAATTTTGCGTACCCTTTTGTCGCATCTTTGCTATGCAGATAAAAAGGCATCTTGCCCCCGAAGTTCCTGTCAGCTTTAATCTCATTTACATGTGTAATCTCTAATTTGGTGCTCACTGTGTAGGGAGGAAAACACCCTCCACTATGACCATTGGCAATTCAAAACTGTTACATGTATATTTATTGTTTAGCAGATGTATTTAGCTGAAGTGACTAAGAAGTGAGGCAGAATAAAAACCAAGCACTGAGCTTTAAAAGGAAAAACTACATCCTAACAATATCTGTATTCAAAGGTTTGTTGGTTGGTTTATTCTTGTATGAAGGCAACAGTTGTTGGCAATGCTATTGCATAGTAGTTGTCAGTGCTATGCTAGCACAGTTACAGTGGTGCACAACAGGAGAAAATGTTCAACTACAAAACCAAACTTAACTAATAACAGCTATTATCCCATATACAGGTTCATTTTAACCATTACCTCCTTATACAATTCACCTGATGTGCCGTTCAACATCATATTAATGTGGGAACAGCGGAGACAGTTTTGGCCTCAACCTGAAAGAGACTTAGCGTGGCTAGTTACAAATCTTTGAGACGATTAGTGTGATGGTGTAAATGGTGGTGTTAGCATGAATGTTTAAGCTGTGGATTTGATTGAGGTTGAGTATAGACGTGGAGGTGAGACAGATGCAGAAGCTAAAAGTCTAAAGTGCTGCCGTGTCTCTCATTTTATTAGAAACGTGAGGTCACCTGCGGCTCCACAGATGCTTGTGTGCTCGCATTACCTGCAAATGGAGTGTGTGGTTAGCTCGCTGCCGCTACTAACGCTGCTCCACTGTTTAGGGAGCTTTTATTCTTGCCTGTTGTATGCGGTGTCACTGTAGCGTCACAGTCTGATCCGGGGTTTTATTTGCTTGTCGTATGTACCGTCTCTGTAGGCGCTCTACAGTCTGATAGCTACAGTATGAGCTTGGCCTGACATACCTGTTTTCGCCACTGTAATGTTCTTTTCTCCTTTTTCATGTTTTGGTTACCAACATAACACCCAAATGCTTAAATTGTTAAATTGTCACGTCAAATATGAGCTTGGCCTGACGTACCCGACACCTGCATGCTACCCTTCCCTGCGAATGGATCGTGCGACCAACTCCCCGCCGTTTCTCACACTTTTCCAAGGTTTCGGCGGCCTTTAATTCTGCATGTCGTATGTGCTGTCTACTGTTACATTCAGTGCAGAGCGCCTGTGACATGCTCACTGTTTGGCATCAAAGTTTATGATGACGATATCTACTGTTACTTTCAGGAAGGAATGCTTGTGACACACCTGTGACAAAACTACCTGTGCAAAGACAGCAATCACTGCCCACAGAGGATTTCCGTTTTATATAAGTAGATAGACTAGTAATCAGTAATTGTCATGATGGGTAAAAAGTTTGTAGAAATGCCTAAAAGTTTAAAGCTAAAAATAAGCTGATCTGCTTTAATATAATCTTGTCTGTTTGTTCATGTTTGTTTACATTGCACTTATTAGTAGCTTATTAAATCCGAGACATAACTGCTCATAACATACTCAACATTTTTATTTCACTTATCATGCAGGTTAAACCTCAGGCAGATTTCTTAGTACTGCAAAAGTTTCATTAAATTCTGTCCTGCGGTCGATTTAAGACGCGCCCACAGTTTGATGCATGCGCAGTTCGCTGTCAAAACTTGCGGTTTATATTCTGGTACAAAACTGCTCGTAACTTCCCTTCTACTCAACATTTTGATTTAACTTCAAATCTTAGTCAAATAAATCATAGGCAAAAGGGTTAAAAAATCTGTGACAAAATCTGGCTGGACAGACATACCAACAGACAATTTTCTGGGTCCTCCAATGTATGAAATGTAAAGATATCATTGAAAGAGACCAATGTACTGGTTAAAACCATTGTTTTATTTATAAAGATGAAGATGAGGACTAAATCCCACTGCACCAATATGCATGTATGCAGATGAGAGAAAGTCAGACTGAAAGCGTCAACTCAGACTTGCATTATAAATGAAATATTGGAAGCCACTGAATATTACATGATTTTAGACGTATTTTCTACAGTAACCCTGATGTTTTTGTTTGGTGAGGGTGACACCTAAATCAAAACTAATAATTAAAAATGCTGGTCTTTAATAAACAAAAACCGAAAATGCAATACAATATGGTGATTTGCGGTTTCAAACAAATAGGATGTTTATTTAATATTTATGGAAAGAATATCGAATGTCATGTTTGTTTCAGTCATGGTGCTTTGTGACGAGGACTTTTCACTTTCCAGTTTCCGCAAGCTGCATTTTATTTCTGTCTTGTCTGTATTATTTAAAAAAAACTTGACAGTCTATTATGTTATTCCTATACTGAATTACTGCAGCAACAGCTAGTGTATCTTACCTGAATGTGCAGTACACGGTTGTGAAGCAAGGATATTTTTAAATTATTAATTCATTCAAATTTTTCATTCAATTTTTATTCCAAATGAAAGCTATTTCAGTATTTATGTACTGTATGCATTATTGAGCTCTATAAAAACCCAGAGGAAAGGATACTTGCTTCCTTAAGACAGGTGCGATATTTTTGCCACTATTTGTATTGCACACCTATAATAGTCATTACTGTAATAAAACACATTTCATGTCCATGTCTAATTCTGCTCTTTTGTTACATCCATATAATCATCATCGAGGTACAGTATGAATATCAGTAATGCCACCCTTTCATATATCCATATTAGATAATTCTTTAATTCTGATCATTATTTTAAGGCTATCAACACTACCTGTGTCTAAGCATACCACATACAGACAGATTTCAAAGCATATTTAAGGGCAGTGAATAACGTGTTTGGGAAGAATTCCATGACCTTGACATCCAAATCATTTCGAAGAGTGTGTGCACACTCGGGTTACGGCTCTAGATTAGCACAAATGAAGGGAAATCAATTCTGTTTCGCAGCTCCCAGGGGTCTCATCTGACTTTGGCTGGTACGCGCCGCCACTGTCACATCACCTCGGCGCTGGAGAGGTGTGCGTTCTCGTGTGGAGGCGGCACAAAGCCACCTTTGTGGTGAATGTGAGGGAATCTTTTAAAACAAGTGCCTCATCAATGGCAGAGTGAGTGATACCAAACTAACCCTGGTCTACCTTTCCAGCTGACAATGAGAAAAAGAATGGCGCGATGTGTGCGATACGGTCTAACAAAGGAGCGGCTTTTCTTCCGCCGGGAGCGCACCGCTGCCAGCTTTATGGGCAAGAAGAAGAGGAAGGTGTAACTCTAGGCGGCCGTTTTGGGTTGATTCAGGTCTGGTTCAGCTTTTCTCACGCCCGCCGGGGTGTGTCCCACACAGAGAGGGGTTTTCTAACATTTTCACACACGCACACACAGTGAAGCGAACTCTGATACCTACCATACTCGGTAACAGACTTGGAGTCGTGCATGCTCAACCATGTTACCTTAAGATCACTCTACTTCATAGCAGATTCGGCCATTTGATTTCCTGGAACGTATTTGTGACACAGAGAGAGAGAGAGAGAGAGAGAGATCGGCATGTCTTGTAAAAGAAACCTCGGCATTACTTTCTTTTATAGCTTATCCACTCTGTCAGTCTTCTCCTTCTACCCATCCCTCAATCTCTCTCTGGGCCCGGTTGCTTTTTTTAATAGTAGTTCAATCCTGAGCAAGGTCATTAATTGCGGCTGGGACCTGGGTTATCCCAGCTCTACTACTACAAAGAGCGACAGAGAAAAGAAAAGAGAGGAAGAGCGAGACTTCTGAATACCAGGCGTCTACTGAGATTGCCCGTGATTGCTTCGTAAGGACCCCATGGCCCACAGCAATTAGGAGTGGTGGACCTCGTCGGACTGTGACCTTCTGACCCTCAGTCTTTCTCGCTCTCTTCTCCTGATGGTGGGAAGAGAGGAGGCAGGAGGTCTGGGAGAGCTTAATGACTTCTCGAGCTAGGGACATGAGTAGTGGGTAATTGGTAAAGGATGGCATAATGAAACAATTAGAGACGTAATGACTCTGTACACGTGTGGAAGCAAGGAGCGAGCTGGATCGTGGCACTTGAGAGGTTCAGATAGGGAGGGGGTGGGAGGAAACAGAAAGTATAAAGTGCAAAGAAAAAATGAATCGTATGAATGAGCACTGTTTGCTTCCTGGCTCGTTCTTCCCATTATTAAGGACGTACTGTTGAAAATTTCAAAACCATTACCAAGAAATATTTTTTCATTTGAAACTAATACAAATGATCCAGATGAGAAGCCTGTGTAAAGAAGGCTGAAGATAACTTGAAGGCCAAATGAGTAGAGATGTGTGCGTGTATAAAGATGTTTAAAAAGGTATTATTGAAGCAAGCCCAAGCAAACAATACTAAAAGAGTAGAAAAAGAGGAGTGCAAAGGATCAGCAGCATATGGCAAGACTACCGATGAATAAAGCAAAATGACAAGTAACAGGAGGCAAGGGACCAACAAGTCAAGAGAATGTGACAAACTGAATACAGTGTGTGATCAAGGTGACAAGTGGCAATCAAGGAAATGGGTTTGACTGCTGATGAGGGAATTCTAGCAACTGGAGTGACATTTTTTGGATTATCCTTACCAAAATGTGCTCATATACAATATTGAAAATAATAAGTATGCTTTTGGTTCACTTTTTATATACTTATCAGAGATACATTAAACAAAATGACTTTTTTTTTTCTTGGCTTGAACTGATAAGTCTACACAATAGCTTGGCGTATATTTTATACCTAATAATTGTATCAGCATATACTTAAGATAATTACCATTAAGTATTATCGCCTTATGCATAAAGTTCAAGTTGGTGGCTCAGTGGTAGTTTTCTCGCCCGCCATGCAGAAGGCCTGGGTTTAATTCCAACCCTAGCCACTGGATGCAGTGCACTGGTCCCAAGCCTGGATAAAATAGGTGGGGCGTAAAAACCTGTGCCAAGTTGTGTGCGTATCGGATGGTCTGCTGTGGCGACCCCTCGATGGAAGCAGCCAAAAGACCAACAACATAAAGATCAAGTATACTTGCAGATTGTGATAGTGATAGTGTGATAGACTAAATAGTACATGTGTGGGTGGAAGAAAACCTGATCTTTTATGTACATATTCTTATTAACCCACTCAAAAACAAATAAACGTTTGGTTGATTTTACTGACAGATCTTTCAAGGTGTGAGAGTATTATATCATATGAATTTGTACTTGTAGAATATTCCCAGTTCACCCAAAATGGTCCAATTGCAGGGAAACCTATGAACTAGCGATGATAGTGACATGGGTGGCACTGAGACACATGAGACAGGTAGTCTACTGAAGCTGAAGTTGCTGAAAAAGTTCATTCGGGCTCTGATAGAAAGATGTTCACTATCAAAAGCACCTACAATTTGCACATGAGAGTTAGAACTAGACCACAAAGCAGTGGAAGAAGGTGTCCTGGTCTGATTAAATCACATTTTCTTTCACACCATATGGTTGGTCGGGTTGATCATCAGCCTCCTCCTCCACCAGTTTCAGTTTGACTTTTGTTGTTGATGTCAGAACCATATCGTGTGTACCTTGTTATATGTACCGTATAACATCCGCCGACTCCTTGTCCATCTGTATACATCTGTTGGCCCATAAAGTTATATCATACTTCAAATATCTCAGTGGAGATTGAGATACAGAACCGGAACCACCAGTGAGAGAACAGAACCAGATGTAGCAAATGCAACAGCTTCCTGTGCTCTTGGACAAATCATACTCGTCTATTTTTTATGTGTTGTAGCCTTATAATTCTTTGAAAAATATTACCATAACATGCATCACAGCACCGAAACGCAGCAAAACCAGTGCTAGTAATAGTGGGAGAATACAGTATAGTCCAGTACAGTACAGTCGCTTTGGTAGGTGATTCATCACTCATCTCACTCATCATCTGTATCACTTAATCCTGTATTCAGGGTCACGGGGGACCTGGAGCCTATCCCAGGAGACCTAGGGCAAAAGGCAGGATACACCCTGGGCACACATACACACTCATTCACACGCTATGGCTAATTTGGGAATGCTAATTAACTTAACCTTACATGTCTTTGGACTGTGGGAGGAAACTGGAGTACCCAGAGGAAAGCCACCAAGCACGGGGAGAACATGCAAACTCAGAGACGGGAATCGAACCAGGACCAACGTAAATGCAAGAACGTAGGTGCAAGACGACAGGGCTAACCACTACACCACTGTGCCGCCTAGGTGATTCATACAACATCAAAATTGCATAATGTCCTGTTTTTCATAACTTACTGTATCCCGGACAGTAACTGATGCATCTCTGTAGTTCATTATTGCTGGAGTAATTGCAGTAAAAGAAATAATTTTCCAACATTGTCTAAAAATCTATTCAGCACATTTAGTTCACCCATGGTCGGCTACTATTCTGCAAAGCAGCCAGTGATAAATGTGAAGGCATCGACTTTTGCTATGAAATGTGTCCAACCTTGTTGTAGTTTGTCTAAAGTATATATTTTCAATGCTTCTACATGAGCAATATACCTGTATAGCAGTTCTCAAATTAAACACTTTGTTAAAGACAACTTTATGTGCCAGAGTAAACGTTTCCAAAATGAGTAAAAGTCAGAAAATGGTGTTTATTGAATTTTGGAAACTGTTCAATTAGACATTCTGTAAAGTATGCAGCGGATTAATTTTTTATTTTTTACACAAAACATTTTCAGCAAAGCGGCATCAATCTTTTATTGATTACTTTTTAAAGTCAAAGTCAATCATTCAGACGACTAAACTCGACATTATGACAAAGTCAAAACCCTCCTCATTCCCAGACAAGAGGCAAGTTGCTTCAGCTACAAAGCGCCTGCAACATGTTTTGTACGGCATTAATGTGCACAAAGTAAATCCCAAGTCAGAACCGGCTTTAGCTGGGCTAGATGAATACCCTAAGTGAAAATTAAGATTTCCTCCCATGAGATATTGTCCAACAGTCAATACAAGCGCTACATGCTACAGGGCTAGCATGAACACCAAACCCACATGAAAAAAAAAAAAAACACATTTGTGTCAGATTATTTCTACCACAAAAATGTATCTATCAGTAAATGAAATAACCCTTTATTATTATAAATGTAATGGTTCTGATGAATGGAAAGATAAGGGAAGGATGTGATGAAACCCATTCACACACGGACCACACACACATGCACACACATCAACTGTGTGTATTGGTAAGTCCCATTCACTTACTGTCTCACCCTGAGGCATTGTAGCATTTACGCTCTCTCATAGCCAATCCCCCAAAATCTCACCACCGCCGAACATACACACACACACCATAATTGACATTATGGTTAACCCCAGATGATGAACGCCCTTGATTTCCCATGAGTCTAAGGAACAGCATGAAGTCTAGGGTTTACAGGACTAAGTCTCATGACCTCTATCCACTACACACACACACACACACACACACACACACACACACACACACACACACACACACACACACACACACACACACACACACACACACACAGGATTGTGGGAGGACACTTGGGTTATGCTTAGTTAAATTATTGATTCTATTCATAAAGATATTCATGAGGGTTCATCAAGGAGATAATTTTACTGACTTGAATTTGATGCTGGTCACTAGAAAAAAAATGCTAATTCTGAAACAGTTTCATAAGAAATGCGTTAAAATCCTTGATATAGATTCATATGTATCGTTTTTCATGGTGGTGTTTGGAATAAAAAATCTTTCATATGGTAAAATTCTTGCATAGTGGTGTCGATAAACGAACACAAAAAAAAAAAACAAGCAGAAAATTTTCTAGGTCTCCATATAGATAGATTTAGGAATTTTTTTTAAATTTCGTTTTGTTTTTAAGTCAATCCAGTTTGACAGACTGAAATTGTATTTCATCATAAATTAAGGAGATAAAAGTCTGTAATTGATTGCCTATAATGAAATCATTGTCAAAGTCTGCGATAAAGAGATGCCTGGATGAATTAAATAAAATTAAATGAATGAAAACTACTGATAAAACAAGTATGGAAAGACCACACCACAAAAAAAAAATAATAATAAATGAGCTTAGTTCTGTAAAGCATTTACTTTTACCACAATGATTGAAACAGAAGAATGTGGAGAAGGAACTGTCCAGCAATGATGCCATAATCAAAATCTCAGAAAAAAACAATTCTCCTCATTCTAATGTTTGATCTAAACATTAACTGAAGTTCTTGACCTTTTATTCACTGTACTGTTGCCACATGATTGGCAAATTAGATAAATGCATAAATGAGCAGGTTTGCAGGTGTTCTTATTAAAGTGGACAGCAAGTGTACATGTAGAAGCTCAAGAGAGATTGTAGGAATCATTGTACAGTACTTGCATTGCATCTTTTCTTATTTATTACATTGCAATAATAATAATAATAATAATAATAATAATAATAATAATAATAATAATAATAATAAAAAAAATAATAATAATAATAAACTATGGTATATAACATGGCATTTGTGGTAATTATGTTTTTTTTTTTTTTTTTACTTTCGAGCATATTATCATAAAGTCTATTGTGGCACCCAAATCTCACAAAACAACAGTGCTAGTGGTTGTATCAGCAAGAGGCAATGAGAAGTCTGGATTTGGTTGTGAAAACAAGATTGAAGCACAATATAGCTTTACTATCATAATTAATCTCGTGTTTGAATAACAGTCAAACATATTTCACTTCATTAGGTGTGCAACTGCCCAATAATGCAAATGACTAATTAGCAAATCACATGGCATCAGCTCAATGCATTTAAGCAGGTACACATGGTCAAGACCATTTCGTGAAGTTCAAACCGTGCATCAGAATGGAGAAGAAAGGTGATTTAAATTACTTTGAACATGACATGGTTCTTGGTGAATGAAGGGATGGTCTCTATTTTTGAAGTATTTGTGAAACTGCTGATCTACTGGGTTTTTCTGAAAAAAAAAAAGAGAAAATATCCAGTGGGGGCAATTCTCCGGGTAATAATGCCTAGTTGATGCCAGAGGTCAGACGTAACAGAGGGTATCCTGAAGAGCATCTTTGTACACACAACACGTCGAACCTTGAAACAGATGGTCTACCGCAGCAGACCTGAGGTTCTGCTCCTGTCAGCTAAGAACAGGGAACTGAGCCTACAATTCGCATGAGCTCACCAAAATTGGACAAAATTGGCTTAAATGCCACAGTCTGACGGAGCATTGTTACTGACCATGTCTCACCCTTTATGACCACAGGATGAAAACGCCATGTCACAAAGTTTAAATGATCTCAAACTGATTACTTGAACAAATCACATGATGCAAAGACAATGATCAGTGTAGAGTTTAAAATGTATACAAATATTAAATCATTTAATTATTCATAAAAATTTATGTCTTTCCATTCATGTCAGAAATAAAACTTTCAAAACAAACTTAGTGCACAACTTTGAAAATTTTGAAACTTCACACGCTTTTGTTCATTTTAATGATGCTCAGTCATTTTCATCATGCATGAGCTCCACGTGGCTTTCATTTTCTTTCTTTTTACATTTCTAATTCATTTGTTATTTGTTTATATAGATTAATTATTTACAATTTGTCTGCATTTTCACTAAAGTTCTAGCCTGCAATTAATGACTCTCCCAATGTTG
>JAAGKR010000890.1:0-10000 GCA_011419295.1 Clarias macrocephalus | reverse complement strand
TATGTGTTCCTAAACAAATGCACTGAGAATAACACTGAATATGGAAACAGAGTTGCGTACCACATGCTCTAATGATCATTGACAGCATGCTGCACAGTGACGTTTTCTCTTTTTGCCCAGCTGTTCTTTCCCATAATATCTGCACTTTAATTCAGCACCCTGACACCGTGCCAAATGTTATGAAGCAGCCGGCACAACAAGACTGCCATTGTGTCACTCTATCTTTAATTTTTTATAATAACAGTATATTAAATTTCACATAATACTTACAATGGGTTGACAAATCGTATATTAATAACCTGGTAATATATAGTGCTGTGCAAAAGACTTAGACACCAGGTGTTTCTTTTAAATCTTTTATAAATTTTGTTAAACATGTTTATTTTATAAAATCATTATTAAATCAGTACAAAAGACGTTTTTGATTTCTGAGCATTAGTATTCCAGCTAAAAGTTTAATCTTACAGGAAACAATATGTAGGCTAGAAACTAAAGCATATATTTAAATATATATTATTTAAATGACCATTTTTCAGACAAGAAAGAAAGAAAGAAAGAAAGAAAGAAAGAAAGAAAGAAAGAAAGGAAGAAAGCTATTCAGTAAGATCTGGTTTTGCAGCAGGTTCAGTAAAACTAAGCAGCTCATTTCCTTATAAAACTGCACAAATTGTACATGAGACTATGTTTTATTATAGTACTTTTATGTTTTTTTTGTATGTTTTTTTTTTTGTAAGATTTTTTGTTGAAGACGTTCTTGCTCTACAGTAGTTATTTGCTTTTACCTTAAAAGTCAGTTATAAACTTTTACACAGTACTGTATTTCCCCCCAATTTATGAATATAATTTTAGTTATCTTGCATTTTGGTCATTAATGCATAGTCTGCAATCAATTTAGGCCAGATTTAATTTATAATCTTTACAAAAAATGTAGTACGAGCTCTATTATTTTATTTTTTATTTTATTTTGAAAAGTGTTCAGGATCTGTCATGATAGTCTATAATGACACAACCATATCCAAGAACCAATATTAAATATAATATTATGATATTTACAGGGATGCAGTTTTGTATAAAGTAATTGCAAGCGATACTTGAGTAAAAGTGCAAGTATCTTACAAGAAAATGACTTTAGCTTAAATCTGCTGTTTGCTGTACTGAAGTATCAAATGTAATTTGCTGACATTCAATGTACTTTGGTATTTTAAAAAAATTAAAGTGAAAATTTAGAATTTTGTTTATGAACTTGAAAGTGGCTTTATTATAGTAAAGCACAACATGGTGTAGTCAAAAACTGAATGCAGGCTAATCAGCGATGTTAGCTGTAACACGTTAGTCTGGTCTTCCTATTAGCAATATCTGAACTGGCGTACTGTACGTTAATAACTAACTAAAATTAAATCCCATTTAAATAGCATACATTAATAGTATTAAATAGCACTCCACTTAATCAACATTCATTTAACTTAACTTTTCAGGTTGGGCAGGAAGTTTTTGAATGCAAATATTTGAGTGACTTTCAGTAGGCATAAGAAGCACCTCATCAATGGAGGAAGAATCTTTCAATCTACTGCAAGAAACATTTCTTGGAAATATGCCACGTGTGTGTAAAGCTATATTTGTCCCACTACGGAGTTCACCGAGTTCACTACTGTAGACAGTGTGGTCATCGTTTAGTGGTCTGCAAAACACAGACATTACATCACCAACTTGAATTGGTGCATTAACTTGCAATCAAGTAGAACTGATTTACCAAACCCGTTTTCTTGCATTCTAATAAATTTATTCAGATTTTATTTTGCAGTATTGATTAACGAAGATGCTCAGGGGAAATGTATTGCAGTAAAAGTATACATTTTATTTAGAAAAAGTAGTGGAGTAAAAGTAAAAGTTTCCAGAAGTATAAATAACAACGTAAAGCACAGATATATGAAAATACAGTAACGAGGTATTTGTACATTACAACACATTACAACACTAGTGTATACACTGTATGCATGCAACAACGCAGCCCAGTTAGACTTCACCTCACATTAGCTTAGGCTTAACGATTGTACTAAAAACAAAAACAAAAAATAATTTATAAAATACATCTATAAACTAAGGTTTATGATTTCAAATCAGTGGTACTGGGGGTTCATCATATCTTCATTGATAAATACAATGAAAAATTTCCAAAAGAGTTAATTGAAAAATCTATCAATTTTGATTTGAATAATTGAATAATTAATTATTCAATGATTGATGAACTGATTGAAGCTAAGTACGAGAGCCTTGGGCATCATTTTACCTATATTAAATTTTACATGGCATTGGGAAGTCATGATGCACTTCAATATTTAGGTATATAACAGGGTATGTTTACTAGGATTAAAGGTCTGGAATTGTAAAAAAAAAAAAAAAAAAAAACAGTCTAAATGTTTTTGGCTAAGGTGTATAGACTTCTGGTTTCAACTGTATGCGTGTTTGAATATAAATCAAACACATACTTGTAAATCCTGGCCAGGTCAATTTTATTATGATGATGATGATGATGATGATGATGATGATGATGATTATTATTATTATTATTATTATTATTATTATTATTATTATTATTATTTAATAATAATAAGGATGAAAGTGAATCTCTGGGCTGCACTGAAATTGTCTTTTGTGACCTGTTTATCTTAAAAAGTCATATATGATATATATAGAGAGATATATCATATAGAGATTTTTGAAAACTCCTTCACAGGTTTATCAATTACCCGATTTTATTCATGCAGAAAATGTATTTAGTAATTCACATGCATCATTTTTCTCCTGAGAGCTGCAGGAAGTAATTCATTTGCTAGATAACAGTTCAGTAGCTTAAAAAGTATAATAAAATATAAAATCTATGTCACTAAAACTTTCTCTGATAATTAATGGACTGGACAATTAAATACAACACTATTTGATTATTAGATTGGTCCATAATGGTGGGTAACAGTGAATTTTCTTAAACTGTTTAAAAGCTCTTTATAAAGGTCTTATAGGTCTGGTTATACTTTATGAATGTGTTCTGACATATGGACTGAAGTGCTCAGAGCCTCACTGAAGTAAAAAGGTTAAAGGCCGTAGTGGGTTTGTGCATTAGTGAGACAACAGAGAGCCTGATAGCCATGAATAAAATATTATAAAGCATAAAAAAAGCAAAGATTTCAAGCTGCCAAACCTAAGGGAAAACATTGCAGAGAATATAATGCATTATATGATGACTGAGTGAGTTCATATTTGTGGTTGTTTATGTATATACCTATGACATCTAGCAAAAATAAATAATAAACATATATTTAAAAAACCTAAAATTAGAGACATGATTGGAACAAGCGTCCAATGCTTACAATTCCCTAGCTAGTATTTCGAGTACCCACATGCCTGACTTAATTTTGCATTCTGCATCCTTCTGGTGAGCATTATGTTTTCAGCAAAACATGAAATAATCACATGTATTTTGATGATTGTTTCATGCTACAAGGCTTATTATTTGTCCAATTGGATTCCATGTTGACTGAACTGGACCACTTGGAGAGGTGCTAGGCCAATAGCTTAGGGCCTGAACTATATTGGCAGGGCTATAAAAGTTCTCAAGAATCATACATTTACATTTACATCTACATGTACATCTATTTACATTTACATCTATTTACAGCGTTTCTCCAGAGTGATTTATATAAGTGTTTTGAAGCTAAACCAATTTGGGAGGCACTAGACAATTTATTCCTTGTTCAGACTGCAGGCAAATCTTGTTTGTTTCACAAATCTTATCTTTAGGACTGAGTGTCCACTGTATTATTTGAAAGTGATCCGATTTGGCTCCGTTCAGACTAGCAACCCATATCTAACAGATTGTCAATGTGACTGTGTTCATTGCTGTCGTAATAATGCCATAACAATGTTGTAAAATTCTAATTATTTATTTCCATTTCTTCTATCACCCATGTTTTTAAACCATCGATCCATGACCCAACATATGGTCATGTGGACTTAAACTTTCATACCAGGTTAATATTAAGCCTAGAATTTGCTTCTAGTGATGAAACTCTTAGAAAATTCTTAGAATTATGAAATTTTCTCTTAAATTTAGGACTAAATTTAGTAAAGATAAAAACAATTCACAATACATCTTAGACCAAAAAAACAGCTCATAAGGTAAAAATTGTTAAGAGAAGAGAGGAGGACTTTAAAAAGGCTTAAGAATTTCTATAGCAGAGGACAAAATGGCGGAAAGAAGAAATATTCTCCTAACACTAAAAGTAAAGCTAAAAGTGAACGCTGCTCTTCTGTTGAATTTGCTTTGCTTGTTCTTTTACTTCCTTCCATCTCTCTTGGATTGTCGGCTACCATCCAAAAGTGCAACTTAATTATACTGTCCTGCAATCATGTAAATTGGTAGAAAGTGAGCCATTTTGCTCCCATCAATCTGAAATGGATCACAAGTAATAAAATCACTGTGTCGAAATTGGAATTAGTGTTAATTATCTTTAGGATATTTAGCCTATAACAGAAACTTTGCATAAAGTAGTCATGATTATACAATTTCTTTATGTACAAACATTATGATTTCACTGTCTATTCTATTATCATATATTCTATTTTCACAAAGAGAGCATTTTAAGACTTTTACTGATTTGTTATCAACCAATCACAGTCCTTGAATTGTTGAGTCATCCCTAGCAACGGGGTTGACCACACCTCCTCACTAAGATAAAGGTTTTTGTACTTTCCTTCCTCAGTTTTCTAAATCACTTTTAGTCTAAAACTCCCAGCTAGGACTTTTTAAGCTAAGATAGGAGCTCTCTGAGAGAATTCTAAAAAGATTCATGAATACAGGCCCAGACCTGAATCTGGTTTTGGATATGGATCAGATCATATTTGCAAAAAATCTGATTGTTTCTTTTTCTATTTTTTTTCTCCCTACTAAATGAAAGCAATCTGATTCCAAATTTATTCCAATCTTGCAGTCTGAAGAGAGAGGGAGAGAGAAAGTGATATTAGAGAGAGCTGGAAGAGAGAGCTGGGAAGGTGCTGAAACACTTTGTGAGGGGTTCAACCAATTAGAAATGGACTGAATGTATAATATATTTTAGGATCCGGTTGTGGTTACGATGTCTGATTGTTCATGATTGTTATTTCTCTAATTTCTCTAATTGTTTTTCTCTAAGGTAAATATGAATAAATTGTACTTCAATGTCAGTGAAAACATGTGTTGAGTGTGCTGGTCAGTGGTAGCAAGTGTATGACTTCATGCCCTGAGTCTAGACACAAGTTAGCCAAGCTGGCCTGGTGACCTACATGCAGCATTTACTACACCACTTACTCTATTCAGAGAATAAGAAAAGGGATGGGGTGAGAATGCAGGCGAAAGGAGAAAGGTCAGAAAATGGGTGACACGTAAAAAGAATGCAAGAAAGAACATGTTTGTACAGTCCATCTTGAAAATTTTAATTGATTTAATAGATTTTCTTTCAACTATATTCAAATTAAGATTCTTTTATAATTTAATTTAAAAAGTGAAACTCATATGTTCTAGAGTCATTCTGTGTAAAGTATTTCAATCCTTTTTATTTTTATTTCAATTATTACAGTGAACAGCTCACAAAGAACAAATTTTGCATTAATGCAACTTATTATTCCAAATGTTTGTCAAACAACAAGGAGAAAGAAGAAGAAGAAGAAGAAGAAGAAGAAGAAGAAGAAGAAGAAGAAGAAGCAACTCAAAAATGCACTCAGAATGTCTTCAAATTTTGGAATATGTTCTAAGATCATTCAAAAAGCCTTTACAATACCAAACTTCTGAATGTTAAATGTAGGTTAATTTGTGCCCTCAGTTTTGGCTCCTTTAGCATGAATTACTGCGTCAATGCATCATGACATATGGGTCTGCTGAGGCATCATTAAGAACCAGGATGCTTTGATAGCAACCTTCAGCTCATCTGTCCTGTTGGGTCAGGTGTTTATCATCTTTCTATTGACAATAGTCCATAGAATCTCAACGGGGTTCAGGTCAGAGATGTAGACGGCTGTGTTGACTTTAGACTTGGTAAAACACAGTGGACAAGACCCACAGATGACATGGTTCCCCAAATCATTATAGACTGTGAAAACTTCACACTGGACTTTAAACAACTTGAATTTCTACTCCCAGACAAGGACTCCTGAGACCATGATTTTCAAATGAAATAAAATTAATAATTTTATCTAAAAAGTGGGTTTTGGGTCACTGAGCCACATTTTTCTTTCTCATTCGCCCAGGTAAGACGATTCTGATGTCGTCTCTGGTTCTTTATTGGATTGATACTAGAGATGCAGCAGTTATAGGCCATTTCCTAAAGAAATCTTTGCATTGTCACAGATTCCAGCCTGATTTTTTTTACTTGTTAAGTTGCTCAAGGTTTTAAATTGACTTGGCTTGACAATTTTCTTTCAGTCACCTTTACATAGATATGCTTCAATGAAGCACTTTTTTGGCTTTCATCCTTGTGAAGGGTGCCAGTGATTAACTTCTGGACAACTGTCAGGTCAGCATGTGTGTGCTGAACTCAACAGAGAAATGCATGGTATTTATACTCTATTGACAGTAGTTTATTCATCTCTCAATGAAATGATCTAATATTTTGAGATTTTTTAATTATTATTTTCATAAGCTGTAAGCCATATTCATGAAAATTTAAATAGAAAAGGCTAGAAATGTTTCACTCTGCATAAAATGAATATAGAAAATATGAGAGGCTCATTACTAAAATTAAATTCTGGCAGAATTAGAGATAAAGACAGAGGAGGAAACATGATATACAGTATGTGTAACCTTAAATAGTTCTAAACTAACAGGAGAATTATCTCATGTGTGTCAAAAGGCTAATTAAGTCCCAATTGCACTTTATTCTCTATTCAATTATAGATCCCGTTCACATGTGAACAAATTTTACCCTTTCACTTACACAAATACTTACTCTCTCTTGCACAGTAATATATCAATATTAATCCTTCTTTCAGGAACAAAATCTTTAAATGTACTTAATTAGCTTAAATATATATTGATTAATTGAAGACAATTACAACCATACTTTATTACACTTCTTCTAGCTGACACTTTTAAGTCTAGGCTATTAGACAGGTGTATAGACTATTCATAAAATTAAAGCCGCTAAAAGTTGAAATAAATTACTGTCAGTGAGAAGAAAATATTAATCAGCAAGTGAACTGTAATTCTTGAAGATGTGATGTTTGATGGCTAGATAAAAGGATCAAAACGTACCCAAGATGCCAGGTCATGGTGTGCAGTGGTCAGTACCAAAACTGTTCCGATTGCGTTGATTACCTGGGGGGAGAATGGCATCATGTATTAACAATGGTCTGTATTGCTCTTTGTTGTTAGATCAGTCTGAAGCTGAAGGCAACTGGGTAGATAGTTATGGAGGTGGTGAGAAGCATTGTCCAGGATAAACAGCAGACTACTAAGTCTTCTCTTTTGGAAGGTCCAGGGAGGTTTGTCTTAATGATCTGTTTGGCCTTGGTGATCAGTTTCTCCAGTGTGCTGCAATCTCCTGGAGCGTTAATGCCATTCTTTTAGCCAAAAATCTTACATATACAACTACAAATCACAGTTATTTTTATTTCTTGACAAATGAAAAAGATCAAAGGTGTAGGATTGATTCAAAGTGGAGCATTTGGTACCTGTTCATGGGACCTTTTAAGATGTAATCTAAAGAGGTGTCAAAGCAAGCGAAGGAGACTTATGAAGAAGATATCAAAAACTTGAATGGCTTAATTAATGAATTAGTTTCTTTTGACAGAAGGAATACACACTTGAGTTCATATGCATGAATCCATTCAATATACATCAAGATGCAAACCACTGGAAACCTCAATAACAGTAAGGAGTGATCAGGCTTAGAAAACATTTTAAAATAAAGACGGTTCCAGACAGTGAAACTTATTCCATTGAGGGGCTGAGAAGAATATGGAGATGGAAGAAAGGGTTTTTTATTCAAAGCTTACGAAGAACATCATCTGTCAAACATGGTGGAGGCCGTGTTATGGTATACGCATGTATGGTGATACTGGTGTAATTGCTGATATGATTTTGAACTAAAAAAAAATCTTTATCTTCTGCGTCTGTCAGATGCTAAAAAACTGAAAGGACAATGGTTCACAGTACAGATGGATAAGAACCAAAAAATTGTCCCAATAGCAATCTAAGTGAGTTTTAAGAAAATCTAACGGAATGGTCTTAAATGTCTCAGTCAGTGACCTGAGCTTAATCTGATTGAGCTCCTTTTCGCTTGCTAAAAACAAAGCCGAAGACTCATAAACATGTAGAGATTGAAGGTGGTTACAGCAAAGAGCTGGCAAAGCATCTTATATGAGAAAATTCAGCATTTGGTTATGGCTGTGGGTTCCAGACTTAACTCTTTGATGCACAAATAATTTGCAATTACTTTAAAGCGTTTTAAATTTGCTGTTTGTAAACATCTTGAATTAAAGTCTACACGTAAACCTCATACTGTAAGAATTTTAAATCCAATTTGTTTGGAGACAAATACTTATGGACCACACTGTATATTTGAAAAACCTGTTCATAAAGCATTTGTTTAATATTATATGCTACTCGCAAAGTCAGCATAAGGATAATCCTGCACGTGTGGCATAACTGCTGCTTTTTGTGTTGGTGTGGTGGGTCCAGCACTAATCCCACTCCTAGACGTGGATTAAATCCAACAAAAGCTACGAAGGAGAGTTGTGTAGAGGGGTGAACAGGATCTCTTATAACCCCCAGTATCATTATTAAGCCTCTCTACACATACTGTACATATACTCACACTCGACAGTAGACGTTAAGGTGATTAGTCGTGTGTTAGTGGGCGAGGAGAGTAAGAAGATAGACCAACAATTTCCCTTCATGTCATCTGGGAAAAGGGCTCCAGACAGCACAGGGTCAGGGTTTAATCGGTGAGTGTGGCTGATTAAGACTGGGCTTTATGTATGAGTGTCATTGAATTTTAGAAGATTTAAGTTTGGCACAACAATGAATCCTAGATTTGGGATATAATTGTTAGAGGTGGAAACAGTAAGAAACAAGGAACGCAAGGAAAAGTAAAAGTAAAGAAAGTAAAACTAAAGGAAAAGTAAAGGTAAAGAAAAGGGTAAAAGAATAGAGCGTTTCTGGGGTGAGCAGCACACCTGAGCTTCTACTCTGTTCTCTCTTCCTCATACAAGCACCTCTGCATCGGACACACTAGGGGAGGGGCGGCAACTCTTAAAAGGGCAACATACATAATGTTGTATACAACATAGTAGTGACCGTTACAATGGCCAGGGGTTTCCTTCATAAGAAATTTTTTTTTTGTCCGTCTCCGTCGTTCTTGTGAGTTTTTCTCTCCACCAATCAATCAATCAATCAGTGCAGTGGTTTCCAGGGTGCATTTTTTTTCCTTCTCCGTTGCATTTTTAAAAAATTATTTTTCATTTTAATGCATTTATTTTTTTAATGATTTAAAAATGTAGCAAAGTACAATACTTCAAACAAAACATAATTAAGTAAAAGTCAAATTACAAATAAAAAACACCTTAAAAAGCAGAAGTACACAAAAAAAACTACTCAACTACAGTAAACGTAATTCGTTACTATCCACCTCTGATCATTGTTTCGTTAAAATTCTTAAGTGATACATTTACTACTGTCTTCCAATGACCCAAGGTATTACATCACCCAGCTACATGACGAGGTTAATTTGTGAACTAATTCCACTGTATGACTCTGAGAACAACAATGACTGAGTGAACCAGTGGTGCAGCTTCCCCTAAAATACATTTGTAAGGCTTCATTTGACCCTGATAATATGAGAAGCAACAATATATGCCTTGACGCTACACTATACATGGTATCCATGATACACAGGAAATGTACCACAGGAAATATATATATATATATATATATATATATATATATATATATATATATATATATATATATATA
>JAAGKR010000889.1:120713-156200 GCA_011419295.1 Clarias macrocephalus | reverse complement strand
TAATATACGCTCATGTCAGTCTCAGAAAGATTTCTTTTTTTCCTGTTAAAACAGTGTTTCCGTTGTGTGTGTGTGTGTGTGTGTTTGTTGTGAATCTTAAAAAGCGAGGTGGGGAGAGGGAGGAGGAGTGTTACTGTGTAAAACGAGGCGAGGGAAGGGGCTAATTCCACACACACACACACACACACACACACACACACACACACACACATGGCGCCTGCACGCACCAACGGAAACACTTATCTGTCAGGATTTATTTGTACTTTTTATAAAGGTAAAGTGCAGATTTTTTTTTTTCATTTTATAGATTGTATTAATTATTTTTATGTATTTATTTTTGGGGGCTGTGGAACGAATAATTTGAGTTTTCATTATTTCTTATGGGAAATGATGATTTGGTTTAAGAGTGTTTTGGAATACGAGCCCACTTTCGGAACAAATTATGTTCATAATCCAAGGTTCCACTGTATTTGTCTTTGTAAAGTTAGTTTTTCGTTGTAAAGACCCAAACAGAAATGTATACTTATGTCTATCCTTGTCTTTAGAGCAGGCCATTGTGCGGCATCCTAACCAGCCTTAGAGTAATGATCGGCTAATCGAAATCATAGTACATGCCTAGTACATTTACTTCACTGTCCTTAAGTAGTGATCTACATATTTGTACTTTACTTGAGTTATTAGTGTATACTTGCATTCCACTACATCCTGCAACAAATCTGTACTTTCTACTTCACAATGTCTCTGCATGGGATTGTGTTACATAACCACGGTGATGTGTGCTTTTTAAAGCCATGCTGCTGATTATTACACCACACTGCATGATTCTTTCCCCTCCCTCCATGAACTGGGACAAGCTCGACCGCTGTTGATCCTCCTGGAATTTTAAAAGGGATACCTCGAGTAGAAATGTAAATCGAGGACTTCCGCTTTTACTTGAGTAATATTTTACCTGGGGTATCTTTACGTTTACTTATTTATATGTGCACTTTGCCCACCACTGGTTACGCTTCATGCCTCAGCCAACCCGTTCTGTTCTTCGCGCAACCATAAATCCCAGTTACGACCAGCATCTTGACGTGCCTGGGTGACATTAAGGCAAGTTGAGCAGGTACACCCGCTGACTGAGTGTACTGTATGTGCCAATTTTCTGATGTATTCTCTCTTGAACATGAATACAAATTCTAGCTATTATCCGTTATCAAACCCACTGCAAGCAGAAATGTTCTGCATTCCTATAGTCACACTTTTACCACCAATCTGTTATACTGGATTATAAAACTGCTGTGTATTATCAGGAATGCTGTTTTGATAGTCTTCGCTCTTTAAGTACCTCATAATCCAGGTTGTCCTTGATGCTGATGGGAACGCCGTAAAGAAGGCCGTCTTTGTGGGACTCGATGTCGTCCAGATGTTTAAAACTCTCTGTGAGGACTGCGGCAATACAGTTCAGTTTCCTGTTCACCTCCAGAGCCTGTAGAATACAAGACAGGCTGACTGGCTATGCATCTATTTAAGAGGAGATAAGAAGCTCTGGAATGTTTCTATTTATTAGTCTGGGTGAAATGTAAAATTTAATATTTAAACACCATTTAAATTAAAATATCATTAATTTAATCCCTTTAACTGAATTTGGTGGCCAACACATCTCTTGTTAAAAAAAATCTATTTTGAAATCCCCTCTCAAGGCACATACAACAGATTTATTTATATATTTATGCCATATACTATACATAAACACTAGATAATATCCTGGGTATACAGAAAACAGATAAACAAAGACCTATCTATACTCAGTTCATTCATGGCGCAGAGAGTTGATACACATTTAGAAAGTGCACACAGGTGAGGTGTGAGAGAGCCCTGAACCTTCTCCATGTAGGCACAGACAACAGCATCGGGCTGTAGAGATCCTCCTCTGATCCTCTGCCTCAGCTCAGGCAGCGGGAGGGTCACGATGGAGCTCAAATCAGCAGCAGGGTTCTGCAAACACAAGGCCACAGATGTTACGCAAACAGAGAGACAGATGAACAGACACATCAGTTGACATGGGTTGATATGGGTAGCTTGACAAATTGTACAGATGTAGCTTAGCATACAGCCATGGAGCTTGTCAGAAAGAAAAATAAAAAAAGACCTGTAGCTTGAGACAGCCAGGCAGACAGACTTAGATGAATATATAAGCACTCAATCAATCAGCTTGTCTGTCTACACACACACACACACACAAACATTTGCTGTACATTATATAAAGTAGCACAGTGTTTAATGACAATATGCAAGTGTTACACGGAGCTCAGCAGTGTGTGAGTAAAGCAGACGCTATACACTCTAAAATGCTGGGTTGTTTCTGTAAACACATTGTTGGGTTGTTCATGCTGGGTCAGAATTCTGAGTTATTTCGGGGACTTTAAACACATTGTTGGGTTGGGTAATGCTGGGTCAAATGAGATGCAGTGGGTCATTTACAAATGAACACCTGGTTGGGTTATTTTGACCCAACAACTGGTTTATTCTTTATTTCTCCAAACGGCAGCCTGCAAAATGTTTGAAATGTTACTGCTATTGTGTCACAAAGTGTAGATTTAAGAGTTGTTTAAGCTCAAAACATCAGTCGTATATTTTAAAAAAGTGCCCCAACGATTTCGGAGATTTGAGCTCCAGGCGGTCCTGCGGTGCTGCGCGCTCATGTAGCCGCAAAACACAGCCTCATATTGGCAGAAACTTCTGAAACCGACCGCTGGCTGGGGTCTCTAAAGTGGTTAAAACAGCGGATTTATTATTATTATTATTATTATTATTTTCATTTTGTGTATTCCTAACAGGTAATCTTTGATATAATACGGTTATGGTATAATATATCGCGGCTGTGAGACGCGTCCTGTACGCCGCGTTCTATTTGCACTATACCCGGTGTCCCCAAACCCTCGAGTGTGCACTTCCAAATCAAGTCCGCTATTTGCGTTTTTGGAATTGAGACACGGCATGAGGAACTTTCTGGATTCTTCACTTCTGAGGCGAGCAGCACGCCACTTAATGCGGGCTGTATTTTATGGTAAGTTTATATAAATTTGTACCTAAATTTTAAATGTTGTAGTTGTGGTAGAAGCAAGCTTATTTCTATGTTAATTCACTTTAACGCCTTTTTAGTCGCACTTTGATATGGGGGTGTGAGGAGTTCATGTTTTAATATTCTGTGCCAACAGCCGGCTATAGTGTATTTTATGATAAAAGTGCGTTTGTAGCACACACAAATAGAAAACAACTAAATGTAATTTTAGGTAAAGCTGTGTGTGTGGAACGTCTCTTGGCATATTTTATAATATTTAATAGGTGTCAGAGGAAGCTATTGGGATATTTTTAATGACAGAAAAAAACTGGTTGTGTTATTTTGACCCAGCAGTTGGTTTATTCTTTGGAGAACTTTCTGGATTCTTCACCTCTGACTGGATCATGCTCAGAGCACTCAGTATTTTATGGTAAGTTAATGTAAATGTTTACTTTTTTTAGTAAAGGAGCATATTTTATTGTTTAAAATATTTTTTATATTAATATTGTGTGGGATTAATATTGTTTTCCCATTCTTTTTTAAATCCAGATGGAGCACCGTATCCTGTTATCCCTCACATGTTAAATAGTAAGGTAAATTATAAAAAAATATACACTAAATTCATGTTCACGTTATGTATTTTTGTGTATTGACAAGAGAAAAATGTTTTGCATTAAATGCATATGTAGCTGTACGTCCTTAACAAAAATGCTCAACGTAAATGTTAGTTATATTGCAACACTAAGTGATGCTGTATAATCCATTGGTAGACCAACATAATGAGGAAGAAATCTGCAAAATATGGACATGGCTGGAGCATTGTTCCATGTTTTGTTCCTTGGGGATGAAACAAGAGGGACCTGACAGACCTTTTCCATTGTTGTTCCATTTTTTTTGTCATTGATGTTAAGAAGTATCTTCTCACCTGGGAGTTTCTCCAGCATACTGTAGATCAGATTGATGGACACGAGTACTCATCTCGTGTCATTACATTTTTGAGGACAACATTTAATCAATAATATTTTAAAAAGTTTTATCATTTTTGTTTTTAATGTCATTTATGAAGGAAATGAAATAGTAATAGTTAAATAACAGATACTGTAGTTAAAATATTAAGATGGGAAATGTTTGTGTCATGTGGGCATTATAAGATTTGTATTGAAAACTTCTATATAAAAGGTTTTTAAACATTGTATTAAATGCAAAAAATGCTATTCAAATCAGATTTACAGGGGCCTCTTGTTTTTGTTTTACAGTGTTTATATTACAGTATATTAATTTTATATTTAACAAATGGTCACCTTGAGACTATATGGTTTTGTCTGACATTTTGGTAAAAATCAAGTTATTCACATTTTCTTATTCTGTGACAATCTATTTACATTATGTGAAGTTGTGTACATTTTGTGTCTTTTCTGAAAATAAAAAATCAAATGGAATGTGTCAACCCAGCAAGAGTGTCAATTTAACCCACTGGTTGGGTCAAATAAAATAACCCATCACTTCACCAATTTAACCCACTGGTTGGGTCAAATAAAATAACCCAACACTTTAACATTTAACCCAGCAAGAGTGTCAATTTAACCCACTGGTTGGGTCAGATGAACAACCCAGAAATCTGGGTTAAATGCCCAGCACACGTTCTGTCCAATAGTGACCCAGCAGCTGGTATATGGTTGGGTTGTTTTTTAACCCAGCAGTTTTAGAGTGTAAGAGTGAAGGGTACAAAAGTGTGTGTGCATACCTGAGCCTTAAAACTCCGGATAGCGGTCTCTGCCTGTCTGATCTCCTTCTTTCTCTTCTCTCTGGCTCTCTGTACTTTTCTGTAAACCTTCTTTTGTTCTCTCCATTTCAGCAGGAAAACACTCACACTTACAGTACAGAGCAGCGCCACTGCAACACACTTCCACTCACCGTCCATGTCTCAACTCATCTGCTCCAAATTCTTCTACGCAGTATGCACCTGCCCAACAACACACACACACATGCCCCCAGATTAAAATTTAAACATTGCTTCCCTTGCCACAGACGGACGCACATATCCTACATTTATTACATGCTAAGTTAAATATTTTAAGCCTTTTTTTTTTTCATAGGACAACAGCTAACACCTTACGGAAATCCAAAAACCCAAACTCAAAATATTACAATATTACTTAAGATCAAGAAAAGTATTCACTATTTCATTGTCACAATTCTGAAAATGATCTTAATCCATGCACTCCGTAATTGGTTGGGGTTCAGTAGCACGAGTTACCCCATCAATGCACAGCATGAAAGCAATCTGCCTATAGCACTGCAGAGGTGTTATTGAAGACCAGGTTAGTTTGACAAGCATTCAGCTTGTCTATATTGCTGGCTCGGGTGTTTCTCATCTTCCTCTTGACAATAATCCATAGATTAAGGTCAGGTGAGTTGGCCGGCCAATTAAACACAGTAATATCATGGTCAGCAAACCAGTCTGTGGTAGTTTTGGTACTGTGGGCAAATGCAGTCCTGCTAGGATTAAAAAAATAAAAAACGGGTATCTCTATAAAACTTGTCAGCAGACATAGGAATGAATAAGACATAAGAAGTGCTCTAAAACCTTCTGGTAGACGGCTGTGTTGACTTTGGACTTGATAAAACACAGTGGACCCACAGCAGCAGGTGACGGGGCACCATAAATCATGACTGACTTTGGAAGCTTCACACTGGACTTCAAGCAACTTGGATTCTGTGACTCTCCATTCTTCCTACAGACTATTTAAATAAATGTAAAAATTTGCAATGGACTGGCAGTAAGTTGGCAAAACTCAAAATATTTGAGGTAATCAGTTACAAAAAATTTTGTTAAGTAATGATGTTTCCAATTTTAAGTAAACAGAACCATCAGTTTTTGAGTTTGTTGTACTCATTCATATTAATCGTTATTTACTTGCATTACTGAGGAGCCGAACTCATACTATAATTTTTTTAGTTGTTGCAAATTAAATAAATTGTTGCTGGTCTTTCACCTGCTCCTGGCAATGGGTCGCCACAGCGGTTTTTATGCCAGATGCCGTTCTGAACACAACCCGCCCATTTTTATCTGGGCTTAGGACTGGCACTTCATCCAGTGGCTGGGAATCGACCCCGACCCTTCTGCATGGCAGGCGAAACACCTCCCACTGAGCCACCAGCGCTCTGGTACTTTAGGGAGCCCAGATTTGTAAAGATTATCCAAAGACAAACCAATCCACCATCGTGATCAAAACAATTCAATGTGGGCAGTTTGCATGTGCATTGGTGATGTCAGACACAAAAGCGCCAGGTTGAAAGATTTTAAGTTGGTGGAACTTTAAGGAGACAGTCACTGTGGCTTAAAGTATCAAACTTGTTCGTCTAACTTGAAAAGTGTCATTTCTACAAACTCATAAATACCAAAAAGTTCTAAATAGTCATCAAGGTCTATTAATTTGAACTAATTGTAATTGTTTAAGTTAACAGTACTCGATACGCTTAATTATTTTGAGCATTAGGGTTTAACAGTGTAGGAATATAGAAGCTAGCTACATCTCAATTTGGTTAGCTTGGAGTATTTTGGCTAATGTGGCGAAGGAGAAGTCAGCTATTCGTCCCTGTCCTCGGGGATGCGGGGAAGCGTGCCTTGACTGCTTGGGAATTCTCCATGCCAGTAGAGCGCTAGCTGAGACAGAGTCATGTGCGCTTTGTCACCTGCTCTGGCTTTCAATGATAGAAAAGCGAGTCATATTCGCAAAGAGAGTATTAGGAAGAACCCCCTACTTTCTGAATCAGTGTCAGGATTAACCCCTAAAGGGTCACTTGCTGCCAACGACTTTATAGTTTATGGACACGGTTCCCCAGGGTGTACCTCTGTCGGTCCGGTGATGGGACCTCTCACCTGAACCGAAGTTGCTAATTGGTTCGTTATAAATAGCCTGATTAAGTTCAGTTTCTCGTCTTGCATCTGTTTTGTGTTCTCTAGTGTTGGTCATTACCACTCTTTTATTATTATTATTATTATAATTATTATTATAAAGAAGAAGAAGAACATTTCTTCAACTGATTCATGACATGTCCTTCAATGATTCACAGCACCAGCAGTTAGTTTCTGTTTAACATAAATAAATAAAAAAAGTCCATAGGAATTCTTTTTAACTATGGTTTCATCTTATTCTGGTTGAACTTTAATTGGGGAAGAAATGTGTCAGGGGGAAAAAAAAAAGAATAAAAATCCTTTAGCTTTGTTTCATTAGTTCTAATCTTTTTGTAATGCGTAATGCAATGTAAATATTAATCATAAATATTGGAAATAAATTTCAAACTTAATTATCAAATGAAAATGTAGACTTTTCGTTAGGGTATTTATTGTAAGCAATCTTTCACAGCCCACCTGCAGACCACACTTTGAGAAACATTCCTCTGCTGTAGATAAATCGTAATAAAATGTTGTTTGTTTTTTAAAACAAAGAATGTTCTTAGTGTGTAAGTGTGTAAATGTTCTTAAGGTGAACGAGTGATGACTATTTAACTCAATGATAGACAAGTAAAAGTGTAACACATAGTCAGAAACTACAGGAACACAGCAGTTTAAAGCATAAAACAAGTTGAGGATGCACCAAGATTCCACTTTACTAGTGTACACAGTGTTAAACTGGTACAAAGGTTTAGACTTCGATAACTAGTTAGCAGTGTAGCATCAGTGTATTCTGTTCGAAGCTAATCCAGTATATTTGAAATGTGTGTGTGTGTGTGCGTTTAGTTGTGTGTGTTGAAGGAATTGTTCTTGTTCTTGGCGCAGAGCTCTTCCACTTCTCTCATAAAGCGTAAACACATCTCTTCCTGCCAGGGCAGAGCCACACACTGCACTGCTACCGGCAGACCCACACCACCGCGTACTGCCTGTAACACACGCGCACGCACACACACACACAGTGATTAACTCCGTCCGACACTATTACTTAATCAATCCCATATAGTCCATATTACCACAGTAGGCACCGTAAGACTTGGGTGGGTACACTGTACCTACCATGGTACTCTTAGGATCTTATGGTACTTATGTGTCTATCACAGTGGCTACCAACGTTCAGGAGGTATCTAATATGTTATGTTTCTACAAACTGTACATACTGTCTGTGTGAGTTTCAAGTGGATGAGGCCTTGTTAGACTTTCAATATACAGTATGGTATTTAATTAATGTAAACATCCTGTACTATACAGTACTAAATAAATATTACATAAATGTGTATAAGATTTTTTGGACAAAATCCTGGCATGTGTTCCATAGTACCATGCTACATGTACACAAAATTTTGTTTTTTTTTTTCTTCCTGAAGCAGAGTCGGTTTAAAAAATTCAACATTTAACTGCATTTTATAGCACGGGCTGTAAAATTAAACATACTGCGTTCAAATGGATAAAGACACTCTGATTATCCCACAATTTACCTACATTATAACATTTAGCTTTAAATGCTTTAAGCCTAAATGCCCCCCCCCCCCACCACTTTTAAACTTCACCTTTAAACATTTATGTCTATAAAATGGTTTTTTTTTTTTTGTTTTTTTTGTTAACTACTCAGCGGAAATGTTTAAAGCTCGTTATATGGGTGAGCATTCAGAGTTCGCCACAGCACAGGTAAAACAAACTGTCTGGGCATGTTCACCTTGGGAAAGGTCTTGTCAAAAAGGTCTCCAAAGTTCCCTTTTAAGTATTGCAGCTGATCTTCATCCTCGGCCGTGACCTCGGTCACAGGAACGACTCCGACAGGGAAGTCGAGCATGTTGTACAGAGAGGTGTAAGTCAGAGCACCTGAACGCAGACACATCAGCATTCTCATCGCATTCATCACACGACCCGGTATGCAGTCAACAAGAAGAACATCTGTATGACAGGTACAGTTACAGTACTGTCACCACTCATTAGTAGAAAACAATATATTACTACTGAGTTGTCCCGCGTAGTTGAAGTTGTAGGCCGGTCCGAGCATGGGGCAGAGCAGAACATCCAGCTCAAGTTTCCTCCACTCATGTAACGTCTCATGGATATAATCCTACACACATGAACTGCAGACTTTAACATTTTAAATAATATCTAATCATTTCATTTTTTTTCTGCCACCACCCCAGTCCAAATTATGCGCACTAGTGCCAAAAAAAAAAACTGTATTTCTTTTATTAAATCCTGTATGTTGCACAGTGATCAGAAACAATAAAAATAATAATACACACGTTGATTTCTTTGTGCTGCTTCCACAGTTCTTTTACACTGCTGTGAAGAAAAAAAGAACAACACTAAGTGATGAACACTCAGGGACGGCTGGTTAAAAACAAATAAACAAGCTATGAACCATGAAAAATAAGGTTCTGACAAACATCTTATTAACTGTTAAACGGGCATGTGACCTGTTTTTGCCCAGACTGTACAGTAAGTGTGTGCAGATTCTCAATAATAGCCATGTGTGCTGATTAAACTGATTTGAAACATTTGAAAGGGTTTGTGTCTGATGCATTGAAATAATTTAGCTTTACGTGCTTATAATCCAAAAAATAAATAAATAAATAAATAAAAATTCAACAAAATGGCATTTAAAGCATTTCTGTTCGCCATGTTTGTTAATTAGGCATGATTTTAGAGTTTAGGAAACACAAATGCAACTAGGTGTCAACTTTTCACCATGGATATGATCCTACAGTATAACATACAGTATGTGTGTAGGCACGATAGCACACACTCATCTCTGATATTGATATCCATTCGATATTTAAAAAAATGAAGATTCAACCAGGAATTGTGATGAAATTTCGGGTGGATGAAGGTGTAAAAGCGATTGACAGCTACAGAAGCCTTCAAGCACAGTACGGTGAAAAGACTCTAAGCCACAGTAAAATATTCGAACATTGCAGAAGGCCATGCGTTTGCGAACGGCGATCCCAGCCATGGTGGCTCGGAGCAGTCGTTCCCGTGAACGTTCAGTGAGTGAAAAGCCTGATCCTTAAAGTGGTACTTGTCGCGACTTGTGGAGGTGTACACACAACCATTAATGAACAACAGGAACTCGGCTGGGAGTTCACCGTACTGTCCAGGCCTCACTCCAAGCCGTTTTCACATGTTAAGGCCATTAAAGGAGTTCCTTGGAGGCCAGCGTACGGAGAAAACCTTTTACCTTAATGGTATCCAATCACTAGTGAAACACTGAGGTATTATTGTTCTGAACAATAACAAGTGTAGCTTTGACTTAAATGCCTCTTGCAGTTTCTATCTAATAAATTACAATACAATGAATTCTCTTTGTCCAAATAGTTCTTTCCTCAGATATCGCTATCAGACCGGTGTGGTCTCCAGTTTCATTTTAAAAGAGATTTTACCTGACTCCACAGCTGGCGTTGACATTTGCAGCCAGGCGTGGATACTAAGTAGAACGACAACAAAAAAAAAAAGATCAGAATTTTCAGACACACGCACAACATATTTTTTTAGTCTAGCTGCCAGATTAGCTGCTACTAAATGAACAATTACTACTTTAATTAAATCTCTTTTACTTAAATTAACTCACAAAAGGTCTGAGGAGCAGCGACATCATCTTCTTCACAAACACCGGAAGCCTAAGTTGTACCACCTGGTACTTCAGATATGGATCGACTGGGCCTTCCTTACTGAAAACACACCACCGCTTACAGGCTCGCTCGCGTAAGGTAAATACAACACTAATATTTTACATCTAAGGATTGACTCACAAGTGCTGTAGGAGTGTGGAGCCTGAGTCTGCGAGGACTCCTCTCAGAATGTACTCGTTGAAGGCAGTGAATAAGCGCGGAGGGTTAAATGGAATCAACTGTGTGCAAGAGACGCAGAAAATCACACACACAAAGTACAAAACACAGAAATGACAGATTTCCCATGTGGGTGCTGGTTAAATAAACAACGATTCTAATGATACCCATTTGTAGATGCCTAGTCTCATGTTTCTGTACTGTCCTGTCTCAAAGGTCCCATGTCCCATCTCCCTCATTTCATGTCTCTATAATCTTTCAAGTTCCATGGCTACTGAGGTCCCGGTCTCGGTAGCTTCATGTCTTACTACTTTCTTATCTTCATAATTAAATACTTTGTCCATAGTTTCCTCTATAATTTCCTTTTTCAGTCTCCAAAGTTCCTTAGTTTTCTGGCTCTCTGTATAAAACTAGCAGATGCAGCATTTTCTGTCTCTGTAGTTTTTAGTTTCCTGTCTCTTCAGTTTGTTAGTCTCTAATATGGATATGGCCCCGTCATTAAGATTTAATTTGTGTCAGTGTGATCTCTGTAAGTGTCCTTATTGACTTATTTCTCATACGATGTTTATGACCTTGATTGTGTTTTTCTCCTATTCTTTTTCTGTTCTTGGCCTTGGGTTGATGTTCACATTTTAGTATAAAAGGGGTGTTTTGCTATTTAGTTTTGGATTCCATTGCCCAGACTGACTGATGCGCGCAAAAAAAGGCATTGTGAGAAATCTGAGAGGGAAAGTGAGAAGCACAAGATAAACCTGCTGCTCTCTCTGCTCAGGAAATATGCGAGCAGTCTCAGCACTCCATTAACTCTCTTTGTTGTGCAAAAGAAATACAGTGGAACCTTGGATTATGAACATAATTCATTCTGGAAGTGGGCTCGTATTTTAAAACACTCGTAAATCAAAGCTAATTTCCCCATAAGAAATAATAGAAACTCAAATTATTCATTCCACAGCCCATTAATTAATTATTTTAAATACATTAAAATAATTAATACAAAATATAAAGGAAAAAATAAAACAAATTAACCTGCACTTTATCTTTGAAAAAAGTAAAAATAAATTGCGACAGATACAAGCATCCTATAGGTTGTATAAAATTACACTAAATAACAGACAAGTGGGACGTGAGTCGCCGGAAGTTCTGCAAGGTCCGCAAGCATCCGCGAGTAACGCACAAAAAATTAAACATGTTTAATTTTTAAACATGTTTAATTTTTCGCGCGAAAAAATGGAAACGCAATCACAGCGCCAAAACTCGCGATGAATCATGATGAACCGTACTTACGGCCACAGAGCGAAACTGCGTAGGTGAGATAGGTGTATTACTGAGTGAGTGGCGGCGCGCGAGTTGCTGAACTCTCCCGCTCGCTTAGTGCTAGCCAACTTTGAAAACTGCTCATGTTTATTTACGTGATTGACCTTCAAATGTCTGATAAGGTTTGTGGTGTTAAAATGCTTTGGGTGCTTCCCGCCTCGTGAAATTGTCTCGTTACACAGGTTGCTAATGCAGTGTCTTTTTCACATAACACAGAATTTTCAGACCGGTGATGCCATTTTTGCAGCGAGTAAAAAATTGTCTCGCGGGTTTTGCGTCATCTGATTGGCTTTTCTATATCGGCAGTTATAGAGAGAGACTGCCGATCAAACTTCCCAAAGCAATTATCGGCCAATTATGATGGCCAACCGATCAATCGGAGCACCATTGATTACAGTTAAGACATAATTTAAAAGGTTAAGCTTGCAGTTATGAATGCCTTTAGGGTTTTCTCAAGGGTTGAATTAATTAGTTAATTAGTTTCCCACCTATGTAAAGTTTCTTAGCTTCCTGTCTCTGTAGTTAATCAGTTTCCCATCTCTGTAGTTAATTAGTTTCTTTCTCTGTAGTTAGTTAGTTGCCTGTCTCTGTAGTTAGTTAGTTGCCTGTCTCTGTGGTTGGTTAGTTTCTTGTCTCTGTGGTTGGTTAGTTTCTTGTCTCTGTGGTTGGTTAGTTTCTTGTCTCTGTGGTTGGTTAGTTTCTTGTCTCTGTGGTTGGTTAGTTTCCGGTCTCTGTAGTTAGTTAGTTTCCTGTCTCTGTAGTCTGTTAGTTTCCTGTCTCTGTAGTCTGTTAGTTTCCTGTCTCTGTAGTTTGTTAGTTTCCTGTCTCTGTAGTTAGTTAGTTTCCTGTCTCTGTAGTTTGTTAGTTTCCTGTCTCTGTAGTTAGTTAGTTGCCTGTCTCTGTAGTTGGTTAGTTTCCTGTCTATGTAGTTAGTTAGTTTCCTGTCTCTGTAGTTTGTTAGTTTCCTGTCTCTGTAGTTAGTTAGTTGCCTGTCTCTGTAGTTGGTTAGTTTCCTGTCTATGTAGTTAGTTAGTTTCCTGTCTCTGTAGTTTGTTAGTTTCCTGTCTCTGTAGTTAGTTAGTTGCCTGTCTCTGTAGTTGGTTAGTTTCCTGTCTATGTAGTTAGTTAGTTTCCTGTCTCTGTAGTTTGTTAGTTTCCTGTCTCTGTAGTTAGTTAGTTGCCTGTCTCTGTAGTTGGTTAGTTTCCTGTCTATGTAGTTAGTTAGTTTCCTGTCTCTGTAGTTTGTTAGTTTCCTGTCTCTGTAGTTAGTTAGTTGCCTGTCTCTGTAGTTGGTTAGTTTCCTGTCTATGTAGTTAGTTAGTTTCCTGTCTCTGTAGTTTGTTAGTTTCCTGTCTCTGTAGTTAGTTAGTTGCCTGTCTCTGTAGTTGGTTAGTTTCCTGTCTATGTAGTTAGTTAGTTTCCTGTCTCTGTAGTTTGTTAGTTTCCTGTCTCTGTAGTTAGTTAGTTGCCTGTCTCTGTAGTTGGTTAGTTTCCTGTCTATGTAGTTAGTTAGTTTCCTGTCTCTGTAGTTTGTTAGTTTCCTGTCTCTGTAGTTAGTTAGTTGCCTGTCTCTGTAGTTGGTTAGTTTCCTGTCTATGTAGTTAGTTAGTTTCCTGTCTCTGTAGTTTGTTAGTTTCCTGTCTCTGTAGTTAGTTAGTTGCCTGTCTCTGTAGTTGGTTAGTTTCCTGTCTATGTAGTTAATTAGTTTCCTGTCTCTGTAGTTGGTTAGTTGCCCGTCTCTGTAGTTGGTTAGTTGCCCGTCTCTGTAGTTAGTTAGTTGCCCGTCTCTGTAGTTAGTTAGTTGCCCGTCTCTGTAGTTAATTAGTTTCCTGTCTCTGTAGTTGGTTAGTTTCCTGTCTCTGTAGTTGGTTAGTTTCCTGTCTCTGTAGTTGGTTAGTTTCCTGTCTCTGTAGTTGGTTAGTTTCCTGTCTCTTTGGTTGGTTAGTTTCCTGTCTCTTTGGTTAGTTAGTTTCCTGTCTCTATAGTTGGTTAGTTTCCTGTCTCTATAGTTGGTTAGTTTCCTGTCCCTGCAGTTAATTAGCTTCCAGTCTCTGTATTTAACTAATTTCCTGTCTCTGTAGTTAATTAGTTTCCTGTCTCTGTAGTTAATTAGTTGCCTGTCTCTGTAGTTAATTAGTTGCCTGTCTCTGTAGTTAATTAATTTCATGCCTCTGTAGTTAATTCGTTTTATGTATCTATACTTAATTACTTTCCTGTCTGTGTGGTTTCTTTTCTCCATTGTTTTTAGTTTCCTCTATCTGTAGTTTCTTAGCTTCCCGCCTCTGTATTTTTGTTTGTTTGTTTGTTTCCTGTTCCTGAAGTTTCATAGTATACTGTCGTAATTCTTTTTTCATTTAGTATTGGTTTGCCTTGCATTATCGTATTATCTGTAATCAGCTGTGGATTTGGATTGTAACCCCGCTTTGGATTCTAATAATGATTTGTTCCTGAAGCCACATTGTTTACACACACACACACACACACACACACACACACACACACACACACACACACACACACACACACACACATACTTGGCTTCTGGCTCCAATATAATGGGTATACATGTGGCACGATCACTGATACCGTGTGTCCTGCTTTCTCTAGGAGCTCTTTGGTCTCCCATAAAGCTCTGCTCATGCTTGGAGATGGCTGACAGTACCCATCGTTCTCATAGTAACCGATCCTCAGGGGCTCCGAACTCTCGTACACCTGTTTAAAAAGAAATAAGATTAATTACCAAGGGAGTTGACAACACCGCTGCACTGAAAATAATTTTGTTACATACCTGCTGGTTGAAGGGTATTGGAGGAACTGTAGGATCCAGAGTGAACATGTCTGTACAGAGTAAAGCTCTCATACACAGAGCCAGACTGTCTACATCACGGGCCATGGGACCAATAGCCGACAGGACTGGAAACAAACACAATTATTCCATAGTTACTGAATTTGTCAGTTACTTTAGACAGCTGTCTGAAAATGCTGTTCTGATTTGTTGGACATGTGCTTTCTTTACCCGCTTTCCCGCCTTTAACACTCGAGTTGAGTCCCCTAATGCTAGAAGGTAAACAAGAAGAAAAAAAAAACTATATTGTGATAGAGTTATTAAATACTGTTTGCATTACAATAATTGTACAACAATTAATAGAGATTTATGACTTTATAACACTACTTTATTATATTTGCTAGAAAACAAAAAATAGCCCTGGTCAACCACAAAAATAAATAAATAGATAAATCACACAGTACAAAGACCACAAATCTATCTATATCTGTATCTGGTCTATATTTACAGAGTATTTGTTTACTGGAATATGCTGGAATGCTGGAAACAAGAATACATTTTTCGTTCAAAATTTTGACTCCTGAATCATATGCCCTATGGATCATGCTAGGAAAAAGCTTGCATTTATGCTTTAATGGACATTTACACTACGCCTATATCTGGCTCACGTACTATATTTGATTATGTTAAAGTTGAAAAAATTAAATATTCTTAACACATGGATTCTCAGCAGCACTCCAGCTCCATCCTTTGTCTATATAATTGCTTCTATTAACATATTATTAATAACAAATCATTAATTCATCATTAATTCACTTCGAAAAAAATTTAAATGTGCAAAAGTATGAACTATTTACTCTGATTCACTGGTGCACTTTAACACAGGATTACAGGGTATAAGTATAAAACGTACAATAAGGAGATTGAAATCTTATGTAAAAACAGACAAGACATCTAAAAGTAATCTCTGCATGTGTGTTAACTGATTACTAGTACATCATTTACATCATTTTTCAGCATCATTTTATTTCACTCATACAGTCGTACGTACATGCTTATACCCTTACCTTTATATACTGTATATGTGAATGCTTGAATACACAACAAATACAATTTTAATTCTAATATAAAAACACCTTATCCTGTTGTTTGTGGGTTTTAATCCACAGATGCCACAGAACGCCGCAGGAATGCGAATGCTTCCCCCGATGTCAGTTCCCAGACCCAGAATAGATCCTCCTGAAGCAATTAGAGCACCTTCACCTCCTGAAGAGCCGCCAGGCGTCTTCGAGAGTTTGCGCGGGTTCAGTGTTTTTCCGTATATGGGGTTACTACAGTCATAGCTACAGGTAAAAACAATACAAAATACAGTACATGAGGTCAAAAAAAAGGGTCTGGACATTGCTCAGAACTCACTCTTTCATATACTGGAGGACACGAAGCCAGAACTGTATGTCAGTCTGAATTTAATGAACCTTTGACAGTGTTTAGGTTGTGCCCGAAGTTAAACCTGCACCATAAATTAAATCATAAGGTTGAGTAAAATTGATGTTATGGGAGATTATATGTAAGATTAGACATAAAACACAGGCCTTTAGAGCTGTCATATCCACAGCAGTCCGAGGTGAGGGATGTAAAATACCCGAACTGAGAGCCCAGTGTTACAATTATAACACTGCTACAATCGCTATGAAAATATCTATTACAACAATTTTAACATGCAAAACTGGCTGGACAGAATTTAATAAACTTTTTTGCAGTTTAGTGGTACCTGAATATATGAATTTAATTCGTTCCAGAGGCGAGTTCCTAAGGTGAAATTTCATATTGTGGAACGCATTTTCCTATAGATGCAGAAAATGCGTTCCAGCCACTCAAAAGTATGACCTTTTTAACATTTTAAGAGAAAACCTTATCTGGATCTTTATCCAGTCTACTTTTTCACATCTGTGATTCATTCTCTGGTTACCGAACAGGGAGTGTTTAGCTGAGGCTGAAAAAAGTACAACTTGGTGTAAACAAGGCATAAGATACCCAACCTTAAAGAATTTGATTGCTTTGTATTAATAAGTTAGGGAGATAGTTACAGAGAGTACCGTCAGGCAGACATGCACTATGTGGGCTTCAACCTGAAATAATATCATCACTGATTACATTAAAACTGATCAGCTTATTATTAGCTTTAACATTTTAATTATTTCTTCAAACTCTTTACCCGGAAATGACAGGTACTGACTCTAGTGTTACATAAATAACACAGACATACATGCAACTGCAATAAAATACAGCAGATTCATTGTTTTAGCCTGGATGGTTCACTAGCAGGGAACCAGTGGTCATGTGCTTCTTGACTTCTGTGTCATTTCAACTGACTAAATTAAATTCTAAGGAGCAAAATAAAGGATGTTTTTGTAAGACATTGTATCCAATTTCAATAGTGCACAGGTATGTATACAACAGATATGTGGTTATGGCATTGGACTACGGATCAGAAGATCCCAGGTTCAAATCCCACGACCACCAAGTTGTCCCTGTTGGGCCCTTGAGCGAGGCCCTTAACCCTCAACTGCTCAGATGTATAATGAGATAAAAATGCAAGTCGCTCTGGATAAAGGCCATCTGCCAAACGCCTAAATGTAAATTTAAATGTAGAGTGTTGCTGACCTGAGGAGACTCTGTGGAACGTTGGTTTTGATGAAGGGGATTGCACCCTGCTTCTTCAGTACTGACACCACCACACTGTCCTTAACTACAGGATCATCCAGCTTAGCCAACACACCACAGGTGGAGTCATAGCCCTGAGCAAACAAACATAAACTAATTTTGCGCGCGCACACACACACACAAACTAAACCTAGACAGCAAGAACATTAGAGAAAAGATTAAACATTCACTAGACATGGTATGTTAATACACAGCACTGTGCAAAAGTCATAGGACTGTAATGTCTTTAGTACAAATGTTGTTATATATGTTTATCATGCCTGCTTTAATATGTACTAACCATTCAGTATTTTTTTTAAATAACTTAAAAATGAACAAATAAATAACATTATAGAATAATATTTGCATATTATATTTGTATAGATATTTGTAAAGAAATTGTATAGATTTCTTGTGTAATTGTATACAATATACAGTAGATATTGTATAATATTTGTAAAGAAAGCAACATATTACATGACAGACCAGTTTTCTAAAAAACAAACTAACATGGGCTCCTGGGTTTTGCATGAGAATAGGATGGATTAAGTGTTACCAGAGGAACTCCGATATATTCTTCAGCAAGATCATCATTAAACATCCAGCTGTTTTAATTATAAAACTGCACACATCTGTATATGACACTAATGATTATTTTCAAGCAAAGAGTTTTCACACCAAATATTGGCTGTTTTTATTTTATTTTATTGCTTTTTATAGTTTATTCATGTAGAAATGTTCTCAAAAGCATCTTTGCTTATAGCATTTTTTGCGCCCAACACGTTTGCATAGTACTGTAAGTAAAACAGCTGTTTTATTGAGCACGTTGGAGAATATGAGTTCTTCTGCTAACTTTGTCACACTTCTCCTCACTCCTTTTTATTTTAATGCCAACCCCTAGATTATTATTTTTTTTCATATGCAAACTGATCTCTTATGTAATATGTTGGTTTATTTACAGGCATGCAAATATTCTTCTGTACAGTTATTTATTTATTCATTTTTTAATAATGTTTGAAAATAGTAAATCATCGTGTACATCATAATGTAGACATGATAAATATATATAACAACATTAATACTACAATAATATGCTGACTATGACATTTGCACAGTACCGTACTGTATGTGTACTGGTATTTATTGCACTGCAGCAATCCATGTTTTACAGAAAAATATCTAAAAGCTTTTTACTATTAAATAAATACATGCACACCAGTTCCCTGGTTAAAGTAATTTTTCTTAAAGTAAATCATGTCACATTTTATTCATGCATGTTACATATATGTGTATATGTTTATGAATTTCTCTAATTACATTTATGTATATCCCAACGTTCCCAAGAATGAAAGGAATATAAAACTACACATGGTACACTTTGAGTATTATTAAGATTGCTTGACAGTTTTAAAGGGTCTTTCCTGCCTCAGTACCTCATAATCCAGATTTTCTTTGATGCTGACGGGAATGCCATAGAGAAGGCCACCTTTGTGTGACTCAATGTCTTCTAGTTGTTTTAGACTCTCCATGAGGACAGCAGTGGTACAGTTCAGCTTCCTGTTTACCTCCAGAGCCTGAAAGCCACAAGACAAGCTGAGATACAGTATCAAATACAGTAGTACAAACAAAGAACAGTATGAGATATATATTTATATTTATACACTAGATTTTTCATTTTAATTAATAATATGGCTTACAGCACAGATACAGAACATTTACTGTACAAAACAGTCTTTTGTGTAGAAATAGTGCAGGTATCGTGCAGGATTGTGGGAGCGCGGTGCTTATCCGAACAGAGGGTTGCGTTGTCATTTTCCGAGCGAAGGCAGTAGCAGCGGGCGGTCGAGGTGGGTTGATGGGCTGGGCTTGAGATGAGCTGGATTTGAGTTGGATGAGCTCTATCCCGTGGTCGGGGCTCTCGGAGTCTGGAAAAGGTGAACAAGGTGAATGTCTGGGGCTCCATGTAGCCCAAAGTGAGGGACTACTGCCAGGGATCATGCTCTGTGCTGAAGGTGGTCTTTTCCCCTGCTTCTGGAGCGAGTGCCATTTGCAAGTACCCTTATGTTAAATCCAGTGTAAATACAAAGCGGGTTTTTCCCAGGCACTCGATGAGTTCATCTACTCGTGGCAGCAGGTGTGCATTGAAACAGAGACATTACAAACCGGAAGTCATCACAAAGACGATGGGTGCCTTGGGGCTTGGGTATGACCATGACCGGGCTGGACCAGAGGCTGGTCGACTCCTCAGTGATGCTACGTTATCCACCGCGGCTTCTATTGCATAAAGTGGGACTCCAGAACTCTGCTGGGTCGGTGGTGTACTATCGCACCAGGGAGAGTTTTTATGTTATGCTGGACCAGGTTCATGAGTCCTGTTTCCATGGGGGGATACTTTTTGGTACTGATCAATTAGCTTGTTCAGCCCTTGTACCTGGCTCGGGGTCAGCTCCTCTCCTCTCCTCTCCTCTCCTCTCCTCGTTGTACCACTTCGGATCCCTGTTTGTTTTTTGTGATTATATAGAGAAATAAAGGGAGTTTTTACTTTCATAATTGTTTTCTGTTATTCTGCATAATCAAAAGTCCCTGGTTGACTTGAATGCCCTGCGTTATACAAATTATTCCTTGGAAAGCAGCTGTTGGATCAGATTTAAAGGATGAAGCCTCATTATGGACCATTTTTCTTATATACACTTTATGGATGAAAGTATTTGGCCAAACCAGTTAATTATTGAATTTAGGTGCTTCAGTCAGGCCCCTTATATCCAGTGAAGGGAAATCTTAAAGCTTCAGCAAACAAAGACATCTTGGACAATGCTTCCAACATTATGGCAACAGTTTGGGGACGGCTTTTTGCTATTCCAAAATGACTGCGCCCCAGATCACATAGCAAGGACTATAAAGACATGCTTCTGGTGTGTTCGGTGTGGAAGAATTTGACTGTCCGAACAGAGCCCTGAACTCATCGCCATCAAGCACCATTGGGAGGAACTGGAATGGAGACTCCGAGTCAGGCCATCTTGTCCAACAACAGTGCCTGACCTCATAAATGCTCCACAGAATGAACGGCCATGAATTCCCACATAAAAACTCCAAAATATCGTGGAGAGATGCAATATCATCCTAAAAATGACTCCATCATCTCTAAACCCATTTTCTATCAATGGAAGAAGGAAAGACGTGACAAAGTTTTAACATCCACATGTGCACTGAGTGCTGATGTAATTATTCCTGTCTCCCCTGGTCCTTGATCTGACATAAATGAGTGGAGAAATCTTGTTTTCTTCATGTTTAATTGTTTTATTTCCAACAACAGCTTGTTAAAGTGCATAAAATCAGTCTCTTTTAACTGCAGACTAAGTTGCATATAGTCTACTTTCATTCTTTCAATCATTTTCTATACCACTTTATCGTGTACAGGGTACAGAGGAGCTTGGATTTTTTTGGAGCAAATTTTTTTATTGTGATAAGTGTGATTTGTTAATTTGCCATGAGCGAGTAAATAAGCTGGGTGAACATCATCTAATGTGCCAATTTCGTCGTTTGTAACAAGGGAATGTATAAGCATATTCGAACTAAAGAAGCAACATCTCACACAGATCACACATCTCTCTATTCATACGTGTTCATGAAAGCAACAGTACAACAGTAACATGGTTATACAATAAATCCTGACAATGTAGGCCTAGGCACTTGGAAGAATGTTGGTAAAAAATGAAATGAACAATGTAGTGGTTTATTTAAAGTAATAATACTAAAGGATTCCATCTTGCTGCACTGGTGCTATCCTCATAACATCATTAGAGTTCTGAGGATCATGTAAATGTGTCGAGAGCACTGAACCTTCTCCATGTAGGCGTGGAGCACAGCATCGGGCTGAAGAGATCCTCCTCTGATCCTCTGCCTCAGCTCAGCCAGCGGCAGGGTCACGATGGAGCTCAAATCAGCAGCAGGATTCTGCAAACATGAGACTTTTCAACCTCAGATGTTGCATCAATCCACCACAAATTTCTCATGTTGCCTGCTGATCAAACAGACAAACAGATAATTAGGATACAGACAAACTAGAAGCCAGAGAAAGACATGTTCAGATATATGGATATATGGATAGAGTAAGATATATGGATAGTGGCAAAGAATGACTGACAGATTTGAAACACACATGGACAACTTGCTGTTACCCTTTCGTTAAAGAATGGAAAAAACCCACAATGGTCACTGAAATAACTTGAAACTGACAAAAGTAATAAACAAATTACTGTAATTTTATTAATGAAAATCAGACACTACTTTTGAATTGTGTTTCAACAGGAGCATTTTAAAGAATAAACTAATTAAACTGGCCTGGACAAAAATGATGGTAACCCTAAAAAAAAAATATATATATATATATATATATATATATATATATATATATATATAGCATCAAAGGTGTAATCAAACTTGTAATCAGCCAGTCTTGTTATTTAAAGGGTGAAAAGTAGTCCATGTGCTGTTTGGTATCATGGTGTGTACCACACTAAATATGGACCACAGAAAGCAAAGGAGAGAGTTGTCTCAGGAGATTAGAAACAAAATGATAGACAAAGACATTAAATGTTATGGTTATAAGACCATCTCCAAGCATCTTGGTGTTCCTGTGACCACAGTTGCACATATTATTCAGAAGTTTAAGGTCCACAGGACTGTAGCCAACCTCCCTGGACATGGCGGGAATTTGCCATAATTACAAGGCACGAAGCTTCTGAGAGCGTGTCTTTTGGACAGATGAGACAAAACTGGAACTTTTTCGCAAGTCAAAATCATCAGCTGTATGTACAAAGAGAACATACTTTGTATCAAACGTACAAAGAGAAGAACACTATTCTGAAGTCCTATTATGTCCTTGTGTTCAGTGCACTGTAATGCCGACTAGGCGACAAAAGTTCAAAGAAAAGATGGCTTGGATGTGAGGGGTCCAAAGCGATTTCCTGTGTGTCTTCTTCACTCTGGATATGAACGGTGGGCAGTGGAGCACTGAATCCTTTCTGCAGTCAGAACCATCCTTTTAACCATCACTCCTCTGGTGTCTGATTTTATCTGAGCCACACCAGACAGTTATTAAAGTGCACAGGACAGATTCAGTGATGACCGAGCAGAACTGTGTGAGCAGCTCCCGTGGCAGGTTAAACTTCCTCAGCTGGTAAAGGAAATACAACCTCTGATGGGCCTTTTTTATCAATGAAGTTAAAGTGATTGTTCCACTTCAGGTCCTGATAGATGGTGCTGCCCAGGAACCGAAATGAGTCCGCTGCTGCTATAGATGAGATGATGAGTGGGGGGAAGTGCAGGAGGTTTTCTCATCAAGTTCATAATCGTCTCCACTGTTTTGAGCATGTTCAGCTCCAGGTTGTTGTGACTGCACCAGACAGCCAGACGCTCAACCTCACTTCTATATGCAGACTCGTCACCGTCCTGGATGAGGCCGATAACTATAGTGTCGCACACAATTTTCAGGAGCTTGACAGTGGGGTCTGTAGAGACACAGTCATTTGTGTAGAGGGAGAAGAGCAGTGAGGAGGGAACGCATCCTGGGGGACGCCGGTGTCAATGGTGCGGCTGTTGGACACTAGCTGTTACCTGTCTATCAGAAAGGTGGTGATCCACTGACAGATAGAGCTAGGAACAGCAAGCTGGATTGGTCTGGAGCAGTGCTGGGATAATTGTATTGAAAACCTAAGTTAAGTTAGGTTAAGTCAGCCTTTAATGGTCACACAAACATTACTGCACATTGAAATTCTTTATTCTTCGCATATCCCAGCTTCTTGTTAGAAGGCCGGGGTGCAGGGTCAGCCATTTTTATGGCGCCCCTGGAGCAGACAGGGCCTTGCTCAAGGGCCCAACAGCAGCAACCTGGCGGGCGGAGCTGGGGCTCGAACCGCCGATCTTCCGATCCGTAACTCAGAGCCTTGGTATTGAAGTCCACAAACAAGATCCTCACATAAGTCCCTGATTTGTAAAGATGTTAACTTACATTATTTGTACCTTTGTTCTTATGTACCTTACAGAAAGGTACAACAATTATTTTCACATCTCCCAGTTAGGAAGCTGTGGTCAGAGCAGAGAGTCAGCCAGGACATAACAGTGGCAATTTGGCAGTGCAGTGGGTCGAACCCACGACCTTCCATTCAGTAACCCAGAGCCTTGACCGTGTGAGCTACCCCTGAGCAGTGGAAGTATATGTACAGATAGACACCCTGAACAGAATTCTGTGGTCATCCATGGTCTTCCAGGCCTTTTGCTATTGCTAAGCTTCGCCAATTAATTTCTACTTGGAGTGTTCCAAACTTTTGTATTGGCCACTGCTAATGTTTCTTTCTCTCTCTCCCTCACTCTGATGGGTTTATTTTGCTTTGTTTTTTTTTTTTTAGCGTAATGATGGCCACCATCGCCGCATAGGCGTGTATTTGGAGAGAAGAGAGAATATCTACCTGTAAGGTTTTATAATATTGTAAGACATTTTAATCTAATCAGTTCATATTCCTGTGCCCTAAGAACAGACCCCTCACTGTGCTTCCTTACGCCTTCTGTGGTAACACCTTCTATATCCTGTACCCAGACGAATATACATCCAAATGGCTCTTGTCTGCTAGAACCCTTTTGTTTAATCAGGAGAATGTAAATGTGTTTCCTCTCTCCTGTCTGTCTCCGGCTCTCTCTATCACTGACATGTGAATGACTGGTTCTTTTGATGTTCAGGACGTAGCAACGTTTAAATGTACTCTCCTTGCTAAGAATAAACTAGAGATCTTCAGACATCATGCCTGCGTGTGTGTGTTTGTCTCTCCCGGTCGATCGGGCCGGGACCGGTAAATGTATCAAGGTGCCGCGGACACAACAAGCTAAACTCTTCTACTCTTAGTTTAAAACTTAGCTCGGACACACTACCTCTTCATTAAAACCTAACACTACCAAACAGCAAATGGAACACTTAGAAACACCTCTAGGCCTTTTATGTGCTCGATTAGTCATGGAGTAATGAGAAAACCGACCACACCTCGCCATGCAGCTGCTTGTCTGCTTTTTGTTTCATTCTTCACCAAAATGGTGGGGGAGAGGGGGGGGGTGTAAATCCCTGTAATTTCTGAACAGTTAATGCCAAACTTTTGTCACATCCCTTCTAATAAATCTGAAAGTCTTGACTTCACTCATTTCACTTTGAATGTAATGTATATAAGAGTTTTTTTTAATAGAAAATAAGTTCATCCTACTCTCTTCCTTGTGGATCTGATGTTAACATGCTAAATCGTTCTACTACCTTCCTGTCTCCTCTTGAATCTGATCTTAAGGTGTTAACTCTCTCAGACTCTACTTCTGGGTCTCTCTCCTGCAGGAATTGTTAGCTCAAAATGGACTATGGATGAACCATAAAGGTTTTTAGATAGAAAGAAAGTTAGACTTAAAAGGAGCTTAAGAGTGAAAAGTACTAATGAACAGGTGAAACCGGTGTGTGTGCATACCTGAGTCTTAAAGCTCCTGATGGCATCCTCTGCCTGTTTGATCTCCTTCTCTCTCTTCTCTCTGGCTCTCTGTAGTTTGCTGTTCACCTTCTGCTGTTCTCTCCATTTCAGCAGGAAAACACTCAGACCGGTAGTACAAAGCAACGCCACTGTTACACTCTTCCACTCACCGTCCATGTCTCAACGCATCTACTCATAAACCTTCCACTCAATATTAACTACACACATAAAATGGGGGTGGGGGGGGGGAGAAAGTGAGAGAGATTGAGATAAACATTATGCCCCACCCTCTGAACAGCTTATCATGCAGTGTTCAAAAACAAGCCAGAAACTCTGCTTCTAGGTTGCCATGTCTCAATGAGAACATGCAAACAAGATGTTAACTAAGCAATGTAACACTGTGATCGTGCAGTTGTACTGAATGTCTGTTGACAAAAGCCAAAATTGGACTCATCAGAAAAGATGACCTTACTCCAGTTCTCTACAGTCCACTTGGAGCCTGATTCGCACGTCCCTCTGCCTGTGTGTATCTTGATTGTCCATAATAGTTCTGCTTGAACTTCTCTTCTTTGAAATTTTAAAGATGGAAGCACTCTGACGCTCTCTGTGACAGTAAAGACATGATTGAATCCCTCTTTTCCTCACTCAGAACTATTCTTTTCAACTCTTTATGCATGGAATAATAAGCAATGCTTATTTTTAAATTTGAATTATCTTTGAGGTACAGTCTGACTAGCACTGGTTTTGCCCTCCAGTGTTTTTATACTTTTTCTTATGAAATAAGATTTGATTCAGATGATCACCTAATCAGTACCTGATAAAGCACAATGAGGTGTGCTTGACAGCTACTTAGCTTGAAGCACAGACACACACCTTGTAGACATGTAGTGTGAGAAATAGACAGACACATAGCCAGACCGATAGGTGGTCTGAAAAACACGAGAGACAGAGATGTAGCTTGAGAGACACACACCTTGTGTGACAAATAGACAGAAAGAAAAACAGGTAAGTTGAGAGACAAGCAGACACAATAGAAAGACAGACATGTAGTTTGAGAGACAGAAAGACAGACACACCAGAGGTAGTCAGACATGTAGCTTGAGAAGCGCAGACAAATATGTAGCTTGATAGACAAGGATACATAAGAGAAAGGAAGATATGGAATGAGGGAGACAGACAGATAGGTAGCTTCTAAAAAAGTAAGAAAAAGACAGACAGGTAGCTTGAGAAACAGACTGATTTGTAGCCCAAGGGTCAAACAGACGGATAACTAAAAAAAAATAATAATAAAATAAAAAAAGACAGACGGAAAGGAAGGCAGACAGACAAACAGACAGAAAAGCAGACAAGCAGGAAAGCAGACAGACAGACAGACAGACAGTAGGTACTACTTAAATTAACCTCTTAAATGAATTACTTAATCACTTTTAAGTATACTGTAGCTTATACCAGTGATGCTCTACAGCTTAGAGACAGTGGCACTGAAGAAAAAACAGGAGGCAGAGCAGGAGGGAGCGGAGATGTTGAGGTTGTCTTTGGGAGTGACAAGGATGGACAGGATCAGGAACGAGTGTATCAGATTGAGTCAGGCCAGATTGAGGTGGTTTGGAAATGTTCAGAGGAGAGAATGTTTAGTATATTGGTAGAAGGATGCTGAGGTTGGAACTGCCAGGCAGGAGGTCTAGAGGAAGACCAAAGAGGAGAGTTATGGGTGTAGTTAGAGAGGACATGAAGTTAGTTGGTGTGAGAGAAGAGGATACAGAGGATAGGGTTAGATAGAGGCAGATGATTCGCTGAGGCGACCCCTGGAAGGGAACAGCCGAAACACAAAAAATAAAAGTTTATACCCTAATAACACAGGATGCCAACCCATCACATGGTACAAGCGTGCGCGCACTGTAGTATACTTCGTTTGCCATTCGATGGTCGTTTGATATTAAGTTTTTGCTGCTGTTTATTCTAAATATATTTAAGGTTATACTTGTAACTGATTATAGCATGAAACTCAAGAGTAGAGTGTCTACTCGAGATAGTTAACTGCTAGCCTCACTACTCTGTTTTACCCACTAGCACAACCCACCAAGCACAGGTTTATTTGGTTTAATGTCCATTAACATGTCTTATCTTTAGCAGGCACCTTTCGTAGCATAAAAACAAGTTTCTGGAGTACACACACACACACACACACACACACACTGATTATAGGATACCAGACTCAGAGTCATTCACGTGTAACTATGTATCTGGAACACGAGATCCTGAAGTCCATGATATACTGTATGGTTACCCATGATAAAACACACATACAGTACATAATTGGCACAGCACATGTTATAATACACTTTAAAACGAGTGAAAACCCGTCAACGTCCTTGTTCGCCCTCTCGGCGCTAGACGGTGAGTGACGTAATCATGCATCGGCGCGCGCAATGCGCGCGACCGGGGAAACCTAGGGACACTGATATTTCCGGAACACCGCCCCTCTACATACAACACGAAGGTTTTGATTATTTTTGAAAAGAATAGATCTTACATACTTCAGCTTTAGGAGAACTGTGTAAGCAGCATCTGCCAATATCCCTGAATCAATGACTGCACTTGCTGTTTTTACCGTTTCTACGTTTTCACAGAGTGCATGTAATTTTTACGCGGTCCCTAAGCCGCACTGAGCGCAGCTCCGCTGTTAACGGAGGTATGCGCCTCTCCGAATAAATATTTTTTGTTTATATCGACTTCAAACATGTCGAGATATGACAGTTACTAATTGAAATACATTAAATAGGCAAATAGGTGAACATATCACAAGACTCAATATTCGTTCAAAACCTTCGTGTTGCATGTAGAGGGGCGGCAAAAGCTGAATATCAAACGAACTTGCGCGCGCACTCATCCTGCATGTACGTTAGAAGAGATTCAGCTCCCGGGGTATTGTGCTCTTTTTATTTCTATAATTGCTTATTAAAGTATTAATCAGTTTATTTGCGCTGACATCTCTCCTGGTAATTCGTCCCATCACATGTAAACTCTAAAAGGAAAAAACAAATCAGCCCACAGCAAGTAATCAAATATAACGAGGAAAATGTAAATCTGGCAACCTAACCTTTTTTCCGCCTGCGCCCTTTTGGTCTTCTTCGTCTCCTTACAGAACAAATTAAAGTGCGTTACTGCCACCTAATGAACATCCGTGCAACAGTGATGAAAAGAGAAAAAAATATCGTTATTTAATAAACAACAGTTTTGTCACCTAAATTTACTATAACTGTACTTTAACTGGAAAGTGTAGCTTAGTGACTAAAAAATGTTCAAAATTCCAAATTTTACACACCACAGATCCGGTCGCTTTCGCCGTATGTCCTCCCTCGGATGCCTTAAAACCTAACAGTTTTAAAGTTCTAAATTTGTTATTGAGTTGTTGATGCACAATGATGCGAATGTCGAAAAAGATGATCTTTTGATCATGTAAACGATGGACCCTTCCATTGTCAATACTGTTGCTTAGTCTCAGTGTCGTACCCATACACCCAGAATTCATCACCGCAATGATCCTTGACATGAAGAACAGGTCATCCACGTGACGCTGACAGAGTTCTTGGCAGGCTTCGATGCGAAGTTCCTTCAATTCCTGGTTCAGTCACCTGGAGATGAACTTGGCACCAGAACAACGCATGTTCAAATCACACGTGAGGATTGCCTGGACTGTTCCGTCTGACACATGGACAACATGGAAAACGTGGACAAACACCTTCGAATGACTCATTGCAGCAAGTCGTAAAACTTGCACCGTTTCATGCAGAATTTCACGTTCCCTCTTTGTTCTAACTGGTGAAAGCTTGTGTGGAGATCATTTGAGAGAGAAATGCATTACGTTTTACACAGCATCTTGGATATCAGTAAGTCCAAAAGAAAATCATAGCCATAAGCTGTTTTTAAAACATAATCTTTATTAAATGATTAATTAAAACACAATCTCTCTCTCTCTCTCTCTCTCTCTCTCTCTCTCTCTCTCTGACTTTACAGCATACTAAAGATATCGCTGAAAAGATCATCATGCTCATCACCCTGGCCTTCATCCCACAGAGTAAAGCTCCAACCCTGACCCAGACCTGCATTTTCATCCCTCATGAACTCATCCTCCATTCGCAGCAGATTTAACAGCTCATGCAGACCCAAGTCCAGAAAATCCTCATTACCATAAAAACCATGCCAGTCACCACGAAAATCTTGCCCGCTGTTTTGGTCATAGGTTCTCCGCCTGTTTCGGTCGGACAACACCTCATAGGCTGAGAGAGAGAAACAAAGTTGTCATGAGACACCAGGAGAAGAGATAGAAAGAGTGTGAGTATGGTGTGTGGGTAGTAGCGGTGGATACATACCTTGTGCAAGCTGTGTGAAGGCGTGTTGAGCATCTGGGCTGCGGTTCCTGTCCGGGTGGAGCTTTCTGGCCAGCTGGTGAAACGCTTTCTTGATCTCTTTCTGTGATGCAGAGCGAGGAACCCCTAACACAGAGTAATAATCAGCTAAACACACCAACACACACACGCAGAGTATCAGCAGGACGCTCACGATGACTGCCTGGGCCATTGACATCCTGGGTATGGGGATGGACACACACACACACACACACACACACACACACACACAAAGTTTCCCTCTTTAATTAGAACCTTCCAACAGTTATTGATGATTAATGCAATATATACATTGGTTCTTTAAGTGGTGACTTCAGGCCTAATTATCTGAGTTTTTATTTTTTGTATCTATACCTTATTTTAAAAGCTCTTTTCCTACCTGACCAAGTGAGAACTTGATGATTAAATATCAAAACAGAATTACTGAGGATTTTCCATGTTAATATTTAAAACGCTGAGAACTGACCTCAGGCATTTTTGACATAATGTAAGGTTTTAGGGTAAAAAGTTTTATACTCATATTATTTAACAAAAAAAGTATTTTAATATGCATCTTTTATAGAAGGAGGAATACTAAAAAGGAAATCACTGTGTAGCCGATTTATGACAGTTTGGAATTAAAATAAATTAAAATAAATGTAAAAGTAGTAGTAAAAAGAAAAAAGATTACTACATTGAAGAGAAATATATCGACTGTGAAATACAAAAGTGATTTCTGAGGTTTTATTTAGTGGTATTAAGTTATAATTCAGACTTTTTAAAAGATAGGTATGTATATTAATTGCTTATGATGTCCTTTTTTAAACTTTTAAACACTTCAGAATTGAAGTATGACTTTTTTTTGTCATGTATGGTTTTCGACTAAATCTTAGATTATTTTAGCAAAAAAAACATTTATTATGTTTAAAGGTATATCTTTAGAATTTATTGACATTTTTTCTAATTAAGGAGGAATATTTAAAGAAAAAAAACACGGTGTGGTGTATTTGTAGTACTAAAGCAAGCAACAAAAAAAAGAAAAACAATAAAAACAAACATTTTACTACATAGTAGACTCAAGTGTATAAAATATAGAAATGCTTTCTGGGCTTTTAGAGATTATCGTAAAACTGATTTTTAAATTAAAAAAATTTAAGATGTGTACATATATGAGTTGTTTCAAATGTTCATTTTTTTGTTATAATGCTGAAAAAACATAAATGCTTTTTTAACAATGTAAGATTTTAGACTATTTTATAACAAATAAATATTATTTTAACAAAGAATTTTTTTACTATGTATTATTTAGGTTATTTAGTTGTATGTTTAGAATTTATCCACCTTTGTTTTGAAGAAGAAGGAATATGAAAGAACAAATAACTGTGTAGTCAAAGCATGAAATACAAACAAAAGAATCCCCGAAAACATTTTTTAAAACAAACTTTTTACAACCTAGACGACAAATACATCGAGTGTTATGCAATATGAAAGCGAATTCCAAGTTATTAAGGAATAATGATTGTGTTTTAAAGATACACGTTAATGTATATATGATTTGTTTGTACCTGGGAACCGCGCGCTGTAGTTCCTCCTCCGGACAGCAGAGGGCGCGCCGGCTTTCTGCGCTTCTTCTCCGCGCCTGCACTCACTCAGGCTGCTTGTGTTTTGGGGCAGTAATCATGGTGTAAACACACGGCCATGGCTGATGAGAGAGAAGGAGCTGACAACAACAACATTAACGACGACATGGGGAATCAGCTGCAGCTCGTACCGGGTGAGTGTTTAGCTGTAATCTGAGGAATAAGAGCGAGCGCGAGAGCAGCAGGCTGAAACACTTCCGGCCTGCTCGTGAGCTGCGCAGAGGTTTTTCACGGCGTAACTCTGAATCAACTCGGGATCTCAGACAGGACAAGCTGCAGGGTTTGGTAGATTTGAGTTCAGGCGCTCATTCGCATCCAAACAGGTCGTGTCTGCGGATTAAAAAATAGACCTTAAGCTTTTTGCAGAGAAGTGAAAATGAAAGCACTAATTCTGCTTTACGAAACAAATTACAGGTGCACGTGACATGTTTACACAACAAACATGCTCTGTTTTTTTTCCCTCAATTATAAATACATCAACCAATCAGCGTCAGAGTCTGGAATGATTGACAGCTGCACTCCACGCTGGAAGCCCCGCCCCCTTCCTCATACGAGGTGGTGTCAAAAAGATTCGAGACTAGCCGTGTTAAACGCCAAGGCTGCGCGCACGGTCCAAGACGTCGACATGCTGCTGTTCTGATCACGTGCGTTACCACGTCTGCTATTTCATCGCGGACAGCAAGTTGGAACAAGGAGTGAACGAGAAATTGCGCGTGAAACTGAGCAAATCTGACACGTAGACGTTTGACAAGATTCGGCAAGTTGACGCTGATCCTGCGATGTGTCGTTTAAAGGTATTTTGAGTGTCACGTGCTCTTGCATTGCTGCCATTGTCCATGCGTCAGCCTGAACAGTCCAGAAGATCCTCACGTGTGATTTAAACGTACGCTGTGTCGCTACCAAGTTTGTCCCCAACCTGCTGACTAAACAGCGTGCCATGGATGACCCGTCCTTCATATCGAGGATATTTACATGTGACGGAACTTGGGTGTGTGGGAATGATCATGAGACGAAGCGACAGTCTACACAGCGGAAGAGCCCATCATCTCCACAACCGACAAAGGCGAGGCAGGTCCACGGCTCCACCGAGTGCATGCTCATCATCTTTTTCGACATTCACTGCATTGTGCATCGAGAATTTGTCCCCAGGGCTCGGACCGTCAGCAACTACTTCTACTGCCAGGTTTTAAGGCGCCTGAGGGAGGACATTAGTAAAGAGAACTAATCTCTAAACTTTTTGATACCGCCCCGTATCTCACAATGCTCACATTTTGCTTGAAATTGGAGTTAGAAACAAAAACTGAACAACAATGCCCTGTATCTGCTATCCATTTCTGTAGAAAATGAGGAGGAGGTGGAAGAAGACGAGATGGAAACTGAGGACCTAGACAGCGAGGGCGCGGAAAAGCCGAGCATAATCAATTTCGACCCCAGCCTGCCCACATCACACGCTGTGAGATCTCCATCATCACTAACACTTCACAAACAAATGTGCCATTCAGGATTCTCACAAAGAAATGCATTATACGATCTTTAGAGACAGAACGGAAGGTGCACGCTGATGACATCATCGCTCACTTCTAATGATTGTGTTTTTTTTTTTGTTTTTTTGTTTTTTTAAACATGTGTTAGTACCTGGGTTCCGACATGGAGGAGTTCCACGGGCGCACGCTCCATGACGACGACAGCGTACAGAGTATCCCCGTCCTCCCTCACGCCACACTCATCCTGATCCCGGGGCAGACGTTGCCGCTGCAGCTCTTCAGACCACAGGAGGTCAGCATGTTCCGCAACCTGGTCAGCCACGACCGCACCTTCGCCGTACTGGCACACAGGTAACTGCTCCGGCGGGGCGTTCGAGCTAGAATGGATCTTAGCCTGGCCTCATCTTACAGAAAAAAAAAAACTCTAAAGGTAATTATTATAGACAGGAGATGATGGAGCAGCAGGTAGGGATACACCCGGGTGGGGTTTTTAGGGTTTTTCACATGAATCAATGAATTCATTCATCCATGCATTTATCTCTTTCAATCAATCCATCTATACATCCTTTCGTTCATCCTTAGATTCATGTGTTCATCCTTGCATTCATGCATCTGTCTACTCTTTCATCTATCCATCCATCCAACCGCCTATGTGTCCATCCAGGCATCCACCCACTGATACATATAGCCATGTATTCATCCATTTCTTCGTCTTATCAGTCGATCTATCTATTTTTTAATCTATCCATGCATGCATCCATCTATTGATCCACCTATCTATCTGTCCCCCATCCATCCACTTATTCATGTGCATCTTCCATTCATCTATCTATCCATCTATGCATTCATCCATCAATTTATCTATCCTTCTATCCCTCAATCTATCCACTTATGTATGTGTATTACCATTCGTCCATCCCCCATAGATCTATCTGTCTGTGCCTTAATACATCGATCCATCTATGCATCCCTCCATCAATGTATTTATCTGTCTATCCATCTGTCACTCAATCTGTCTATCCATCCGTCCAAATTGTGTACATTTATTCCAGCTTCAATGTAAAATTTAACAAATGTCTGTAGAGACTAAAGCCAGCTTTGCAGGTGAACCCAAAAACTATTGTGAGGTTATGCACAAGATAAAAAAAAAAAATAAATTGTGTACTTTTTTTTCCCCCCACAAACATTCCATGATCATCTCACTTACTTAATCTGATTGGTCAAGAGAGGAAACAATGGGCTTGATATCACTGTATGTGGCTGTGGAAGTTCCACTGTGACCTAAGCATGCAAAGGCTGCGTTTTTGAACAGCAGCCTCAGTCGTTTTTCCAGGGTTAAGGGTTGCGTATAAAACGTGTGCTGGAGGGAGAAGCAAAAGACGGGAGTACCATGCTAATATTAATCACCCAGAGGAATCACAGAACAATGTGTTATCTATCTACAAAGTCATGTGGAAATATCACTTGCTTCCACGTGAAGTCACGGTTTGACTTAAACACACCTCATGTATTCTTATTCAATTCTTGTAAATCAGATTGAGGGAACATTGTCTGTGTGAATGTAGCTAGAATCCGTCACACTCCACAATAATAATTCACTGAGCCGATCATCACTTCTCTGCAGTCCGGACGCTGCCGGGGGAGAGGTGCAGGCCAAGTTCGGGACGACGGCGGAGATCTACGCCTTTCGTGAGGAGCAGGAGTACGGCATCGAGACGGTGAAAATCAAAGCGATCGGTCGGCAGCGCTTCAAAGTGCATGACATTCGCACGCAGGCGGACGGGTGAGACTTGCACAACAGCGCCACCTAGCTGAAAATCCTGGATCGCACCGTGAATCACTGATTATATCAGTTGATTTTTAGGATTCGTCAGGCCAAGGTGCAGATTTTGCCAGAAAGGATTCTGCAGGACCCTTTGAGTGCAGTGCAGCTCTCGCCTCGCTTACACAAACATGTTCCAGACGCCAGACCCTCGCCCCCGCAGAGCCAAGCACAACGCTGCCACACCTACAAACGGGTAACGAAAGAATACTGTACATGAAGCGTGAGATTCTATCTGTGAGCTCATTTAAGGCTGACGCTCTCTCTCTCTCTCTCTCTCTCTCTCTCTCTCTCTCTCAGAAGAAGCTGTATCCTGCGAGTATGACCCGGTGGCCTTCCTGGGTTTACGCCTTGTACGACTCTGTGAGTTTTTATACTTAAAACACTTACCTTTCAGCGCTTCAAAAAAATATTGGTCACATAACCGGCAACTCACAAACAAACTCCCCTCTTTTTTCTAAATGATCATATATAAAAAAAGAAAAAAGAAACCAGGGATATTGTTTGGAAAGACTTGCAACTTGACAAGTTAGTACTGAAGAACAAGACACGCCCCCCCCATGGACGGGGCTTATATATTGTAATGAGCATTTAATTGGAAGATGTAAGAAGACTAAGAGCCTAAATGAATCTCTTTAACTATTATTAATCATATATTTTAAAAAAATATTTTATCCGTGTGTGTGTACAAGTCAATTTGTCAGTTATTGAAAAATCTCCAATTTCAGGGTTTTTCTTTTTTATAAAACTTGTAGAACTTTTCATTTAGTTTGTGATTATAGTGTGGGTGTTTTGTGTGTGTGTGTGTGTGTGTGTGTGTGTGTGTGTGTGTGTGTGTGTGTGTGTGTGTGTGTGTGTGTGTGTGTGTGTGTGTGTGTGTGTCATGCAGGAGACTCTAATGAACCGAGTTAAGAAGCAGCTCCATGAATGGGACGAGAACCTCAAAGATGAATCTCTGCCTACAAATGCTATAGGTACAGAACATGCTGCTACACACTCCTATATGCTGCTACACACTCCTATATGCTGCTGCACACTCCTATATGCTGCT
>JAAGKR010000889.1:67733-120693 GCA_011419295.1 Clarias macrocephalus | reverse complement strand
AACAAGACACCCCCCCCCCCCCCCCCATGGACGGGGCTTATATATTGTAATGAGCATTTAATTGGAAGATGTAAGAAGACTAAGAGACTAAATGAATCTCTTTAACTATTATTAATCATATATTTAAAAAAAATATTTTATCCGTGTGTGTGTACAAGTCAATTTGTCAGTTATTCAAAAATCTCCAATTTCAGGGTTTTTCTTTTTTATAAAACTTGTAGAACTTTTCATTTAGTTTGTGATTATAGTGTGTGTGTTTTGTGTGTGTCATGCAGGAGACTCTAATGAACCGAGTTAAGAAGCAGCTCCATGAATGGGACGAGAACCTCAAAGATGAATCTCTGCCTACAAATGCTATAGGTACAGAACATGCTGCTACACACTCCTATATGCTGCTACACACTCCTATATGCTGCTGCACACTCCTATATGCTGCTGCACACTCAAGGTGAGGTATATGTCCAGGTGAGGAGAATACAGGAGTGTGTAGGGATGTCATCAGCTGTTCAGTGACCAAATGCAGCAGTCATGAAAACGTGGATGATGCAGTGATAAACAAAGAAATAAAATAAATAACATAAAATATACTTAGAAAGTAAAACAGACCAGGCAACCCAACCTACTTCCTTTAGACATTTATTTCTTTAGCATTCCTGTGTGTGTGTGTGTGTGTGTGTGTGTGTGTGTGTGTGTGTGTGTGTGTGTGTGTGTGTGTGTGTAGATTTCTCCTACAGGGTGGCAGCATGTTTGCCGATAGATGATGCACTGAGACTGCAGTTACTGAGGATTGGGAGTGCCATTCAGAGACTCCGGTGTGAGCTGGACATCATGGACAGGGTGTGTGTGCGCGTGTGTTTTTGACATGCTTGACCTAGAGATTTGTCAGAAGCCTTTTCTAAGTTGTTATTTTGATGTGTGTGTGTGTGTGGTTACCCTCGGCAGTGCACATCTCTGTGCTGTAAACAGTGTCAGGACACCGAGATCACGACCAAGAACGAGATCTTCAGGTGAGACGCTCACCTACATCTCGTTTTCAGCTCAAAAAAAGTTTTTTTTTTTTTTACTCTCAATGGCTTCCGTCATTCCATACAATCAAAAGTCCAGCTTTGACTTGAACGCCCCTTGTCTAAGCGGGAATTCTTATTGAGTTCTTCATTCTTGATGTTGAGTAAAACGCAGTGCTGTGTAGTTCCGCTCAAGACAGCTGTATAGCTGATGACCGACTTGTGTCACTTTTTCTTTTTATGTGATTTAAGGTTGTGGACCGTCCTTCCTTAAATGTTAAATAATTATCAGTCACATCATTATTAATGATCAGTCACATCATCTACACATTTTAAATCTGTCTCTCATTATTTGTCTTGTGTCCTCGGTTCCGTCTCCGCAGTCTGTCTCTGTGCGGCCCGATGGCAGCTTACGTGAATCCTCATGGCTACGTCCACGAGACTCTGACTGTCTACAAGGCCAGCAACCTCAACCTGATTGGGAGGCCCTCCACACTGCACAGCTGGTTCCCGGGGTGAGCACGCCGTCACGAACGCCGCTAGACTCTGAGATGATCGGCGAGGCGGCTGTTTGGCTGTTAACAAGAGTTAGATAAGATCATGAGGATTTAATTCATAATTTTTAAATAGTTTTAATAGTTTCCAGACGTTTTCTCAGGGATTTCAGTGAACAGTCTGTAAATTTAAAAACAAATGAATTTGTAAACGAAGGACTTTATAAACACACGAATATGCAAATGAACTCATAAATAGACAAAAGAATGAGTGAAGAAAAGATAAAAGATGGAATGAGTTAATGTTCTCATAAATATACGAATGAATGCTCCAATAAATGAATGAAAGGAAGAATACATTTAAAATCCTTAAATTAATAAATACACTAAAGAATCAATAAACAGATGAATAAACAAATGAATACATGAATAAATTAAGCAGTTAATTAAGTAATTAATTAATTCCCTACTGAATACAGTACACGAATTGAATAATGGAAAGATTAACTAATTAATAAATGAATAATGAAAAATTTATTAAAGGATGAAAAATAAAATGAATAAATAAACTAAAATGAATGAATAGATGCGTAAAATAACTCATACATTAATAAAATATGGAATGAATGAACTAATGAATTAATTAACAGATATACAGTGGAACCTCGGATTGCGAGTAACGTGGTTTACGAGTGTTCCGCAAACCGAGCAAAGATTTTTAATAATTTTTTATTCAGAAACCGAGCAAGTATTAGTTTACGAGCGCCGAGTATCATGCTTCACACATGCGACTCTTATTTTGACACCGAGCGTCACTCTCTCACCTTCCCCCTCCCTCCCCCCACGGCTTCGCAAACATACAGAAACTCTGCTCGTGCACGTGCAATTTGACACTGACACACACACGCAGAGACGCTCTCTCCCCTTTTCTCCCCCTTCCCAGCTTCAGAAACACACAAACTCTCTTTTTGCTCTGTCACGATTCTTTTTAAAGGTAAGGTGCTGGTTCATTTTTTTTTTTTTGCGTGTGTGTCCATTTGTTGTAAAACTTAAGGGATTCCTTTAGTATGCGCTCATGCCAATCTCGCTTTTTTCCGTTAAAACGGTGTTTCCGCTGTGTTTATGTGCTTGTTGTGAAACTTAATAAGTGAGTCTGTTAATATACGCTCATGTCAGTCTCAGAAAGATTTCTTTTTTTCCTGTTAAAACGGTGTTTCCGTTGTGTGTGTGTGTTTGTTGTGAATCTTAAAAAGCGAGGTGAGGAGAGGGAGGAGGAGTGTTACTGTGTAAAACAAGGCGAGGGAAGGGGCTAATTCCACACACACACACACACACACGCGCGCGCGCACACACACACACGGCGCCTGCGGGCACCAACTGAAACACTTATCTGTCAGGATTTATTTGTACTTTTTTTAAAGGTAAAGTGCAGATTAATTTGTTTTATTTTCATTTTATAGATTGTATTAATTTTTATGTATTTATTTTTTGGGGCTGTGGAACGAATAATTTGAGTTTTCATTATGTCTTATGGGAAATGATGATTTGGTTTATGAGTTTTTTTTTTTGGAATACGAGCCCACTTCCAGAACGAATTATGCTCGTAATCCAAGGTTCCACTGTGCTGTAGAAATACACTAATTAATGTACGGATGAACGCTCCAATAGATGAATGAAGAACGAATAAACTAATAAACACTGAAATAAATGAACGAAGCAATGAAGATATGAATGAATGAAATTAAGTTGATATATTAATTATTTAATAAAAATGGATAAATACACTGAATAGATGAATAATCTAATGAATGCATGAATATAAATATATAAATTAATGAAAACCTGAACCAATGAATGAAGTAATGAATATATGAAAGAATTCATCATCCAATGAATATGCTAGAAAATGAATAAACTAATTTACTACTGAAATTATACTGTTACATATAATGAAATTATACTGAAATTGTAACTACTGAACGATTTAACTGCATGAAAAAAAATCACTAAAGAATGAATTAATAAACATCTGAATCATCAAAGTAATAAAAGAAAGAACTCAAACAGATGAACTACTGCAGAAATGAATGAGTGACTGAGCAAAATAATACTTTAAATATAAATTAATTGTGTGTGTTGTGGGTGTGCGTGTGTTTAAGGTACGCGTGGACTATCGCGCAGTGCCGGACCTGCGCTTCTCACATGGGCTGGAAGTTCTCTGCTGTGAAAAAAGATCTGAGTCCTCAGCGGTTCTGGGGTCTGACTCGCTCCGCGCTCTTACCCACAATCCCTCAAGCCGAGGAGGGTGTGGAGGGCTCGCGCCTGCTCTGCCTGTGACCTCAGCACACCACATAAGCACACGGATCTCGCGCATCACCCGTCCTCCATCACACACCAAACCCCATGGAATCAGGAAGGAGAGAGAAAGCAGACACTATGAGGCACTGAGAATGCTGTCAACTTTAATTCAGTTTATTACAATCAGAACGGCACACACAGGAGAGCAAAGTGTGTGTGTGTGTGTGTGTGTGTGTGCATATGAGATTCATCATATCTTGTGTTTTTTTTTTGTTTGTTTTTTTTTGATGGCTATAAATCGGCTTTTCTGTAAGATAAGCGTGTGTGTGCCACTGTGACTGCAGATCCAAACGGACAGCCTGTGATTTATTTAAAAAAGAAAAAAGAAAGAAAAAATCTTCTCTTTGATGAATTACAGTATAGCAGATATGCGACAGTATTTTTATAGTTTTCACATCTCCCTTTTTTTTTCCTCCCATCTCCTGGGACAGTGAGGGGTTTCCGATGTAAATGTCTCTTAAGACGCGTGTTTATAGAAAGATGTCTGTGTGTAGATAGCAGTAATGCAGATGATATAAATGGTCTCTGATGCACATTCATTTAAGTACATGCACACACACGCACGCACGCACGCACACACACCTCACACAGCTTGTGCATCATACCTCTTCGTGTTTCATCATCGCAGGCGTATTTATGACCATAATATTTCAACGATTCATGCTGATCAGTACTAAATACTAAACAATAAAATCTGGAATGTCTATTTGTATGAGAAGTCTTTAATATTTTATTTTTATTGAAGATTTTTTTTCACTGGACGGTCTCGCAGCAGCAAGGTCACAAGCGTCGATGCCAAACTCCAGTAACTCTCCATGTGCTGTTTTGCACGTTCTCCTCCTGTCTCTCTGGGCTTCCTGTGAGGTCTCCAGTTTCCTCCACTGTTCCAAGAACAAACAGGTGGAAGCCTGGGCCGTGCTAACGTGTGTACGTGTGTGTGTGTGAGAGAGAGAAAGAGAGACAGTACACCACACACACTGCATGCTGCGGGTCCTATTATTATTACTATTATTGTAACTTTTTGTTTAAAACTGATTTCTCACAATGCCAGTTACTTAAAGCTAAACTGAATGCAAGTATTATGAGAATGTTTGTTTTGTTTTGATGTAAAAAGCCTAACCAGGGCTGAGGGCTGCAAATTAGTCTTGCGCTATATGCTTGTCATATTAGAAATTCGCCACTAGGGGGACACAGTGACTGCTGCTTGTCATATCAGAAATTCGCCACTAGTGGGAGTTGGTAAACGCTGCTTGTCATATCTAAAATTCGTCACTAGGGGGAGGTGGTGAACGGTGTTTGTCATATCAGACATTCGCCACTAGGGGAGACGGTGAACACTCACTCATCGACTATACTGCTAAATGCTATATTCAGGGTTGCAGGGGGCCGGGAGGGAGCCTATCCCAGGAGACTTGGGGAATGAGGCAGGGTTCACCCTGGACAGGGTGCCAATCCATCGCAGGACACACACACACACACACACACACACTATGGGCAATTTGGGTATGCCAGTCTTTTGGACTGTGGGAGGAAACCAGAGAACCCAGAGGAAACCCACCGAGCACGGGGAGAACATGCAAACTCCATGCACACAGAGACAGGAATCGTACCTGGCCGGGAGTCGAACCCGGACCCTGGAGGGGTTTTTGACACTGATTGTTATATCAGAAATTCGCCACGAGGGGAGAAGATGAATGCTGCTTGTCATATCCGAATTTTGCCACTAGGGGGGAGATGGTGAACGCTGCTTGTTTTATCAAAAATTCGCGGTGAGCGTTGCTTGTCACATCTGAAATTCGTCACTAGGGTGAGACCGTGAACTCTCCTTGTCCAATAAGAACTTTGGCACTAGGGGGCGATAGTAAACGCCGCAACTTTCTTCTTTGGGTGTGTTTTGAGTTGACGCATATCAAAACAAACGCCAGTCACGTAGCAGGCGTAGTTCTGGAAGCTGATTCCAGTTTACGAACACTGTGGTGCTTTTATTGTACTTTAGCTGAATATTTTGGCTCGGGTGTTTGTGTGTCCGTAATGCATCAGCCTCCGGACCCCCGGGAGAGACAGCGGCACGCGCCGCCTCCTCTCGTCCGCTCTCTGAACAGTGATTTCCCGGTGCGCGTGCTGTTTTTTAACCTCAGCTCGCGCACCATCTGCCTGCTGTGGATCAACTCCCGAGGCGAGCCGAAGTCTTACGGCGAGCTGCAGCCGCACACCGGCATGAGGATGAACACGTTCGTAGGTCTGTGCTTATCTTATTCCTCATCAGGTATGGGGGGCAGCGGCAAAATATATTTAAAGTGGGAGTCGGAGCTGTAAATGTGCAAAATGTCGTTTTTTGTTATATTCTGTTTGTACAAGATGTGTACAAATTTATCGTAAACAATGGATTAAACAAAAGGATTAAAAATTTGTTTTGGGGAAAACTGACTTCCGGTTCCGCGTGCTTGTTTTTAGCGCCCCTAGCGGAAGTCAGAGTAATACACACAATCAGGTTCAGAATGTCCTGATAGATACACAATTGTTATGCGCTAAAATGCCCCTGCCACGTAATGACCATGTTTGCAGATCAAAGGCTTTTAACGCGCATGATTTTTTCATAATGTAACGCCATAAGAATGTTTCTGTTGCGCCTTTTGGAAGCTTCTGCTCTCGGTACAGAATTGTTTATATCTGAGGCTGACCGGCCAGTCACCGGTCACAGACAATCAAACTGAATTTGTCACTGGCCGATCAACTTTTTCATCTATATTATAAATGTAAAAATAGTTTTTATTTAAAAAATAGATTTTGGAGTCAGTGTGGTAATCAGCACACCAAAAAAATCTCAAATTCATAACTCACAACTCAGTTCTGAGTACCGTTGTGCAAACTAAATTAAAACCGAAGGTCACAGGGCAACACTGCCATCATCTTCTCAGTGATTTATTAAATGTGTCAGATTATATCATCACCACCTCAGATCTATACAGACACTTTGTTGTGTTTTAAAGCTGTTGCTGAGTTCAGTTACATTATATTTGTAAAGCACACTTGACAACGGTCATTGTCGCAAAGAAGTTTTACAGAATCAAAAGAGAATTATGGAAATGTGTATGAAAAGTGAGAGAATGTGTATGAATCTAAATGATCAGATTGAACCCTTGGTTCTTCCCACTCCAGAACCTCTCCATCTGTTTGAATGCTGTGATGTTGTGAACAGATTTGTGCAAAACATCTTACAGACATCATCTGGATGAACTAATCCAGTCCTAACATGGCTTTAGAGTAATATTACAGTGGTGATGTGTAAAGAGAATTAAAGGCTTAAGACGACACGTGATGGTAGAAGGTGACGACATGTTAACCTCTCTGTTTCTTTCTGACAGGGCATCCATGGATGTTTCGTGACGCTAAGACTGCTGACCCAATGTTGGTGAATAATAAAGAGATGTACTTGCCCAAAGCGCTGGAAAACGGCCAGGTGTCTGTGGTCAACATCACTCTACCAGGTAACTAACACCGAGCCTCACCTTCCTGGTGATTCAAGACCTGCTGCATTGTAAGTTCTTGGTCCATAACTTTGCTCTATAACTTGTGTGTTAGTGTTTTCCCTGAAGGAGCGCTGTCTGCAGGTGGTCAGGATGCTCGTGCGTGCTGAAGATTTCTCTCAGTTAGAAATCGCTCGGAGTCTTCAGGAAGATCTCACTCACAAGCCGAACATCCAGTCTGACCTGCGGCGCATCAGCCGGAGAGTGGAGCAGAGACTGCTGCAGAACCGAGAGGCTCAGAACACCTGAACATCTCCACCGGCTTTATCATTCATACTTTTATTAATTATTATTAATACACTCAGCTTCAGACAGAACCTTAGCCTGGAGAGTGACCCAGACAGCCAGGAACGCTGTGCGAAGATTTCCACTACTTTCCCTTTTTTCAGGAAACCAGGACTTGTTTGTTTTATTTTTTTTAAAGGGCTGAAATTATTTAAAATTGAAATGTGCAACAGACATGTGTGTTTGTTTGCTCATTATTTTTTTGTTGTTGTTTAAATTCTTTCCTCACATGTACTAATAACTGAGGGGAAATATTGAGTAACATGAATTAAAAAAATTTATTAAGACAGGGCTTAGTTTACATGTTTATAACATCGGTGACGCAGCCAGTTTGGAAAACTGTATGCAGAGGAGGCAGCTCGGGGGTTCTGACATCGCAGTACTGACTGGAAGGTCACAGGCTCAAACCCGCAACGCCACCAAGCTGCCACTGTTGGGCCCCCGAGCAAGCCCCTTAACCCTCAACTGCTCAGATGTGAGGAGAGATGTGGGTGATGAGGGAGTCTGCTAAATGTTGTTTATCTGACTATACATTGGAATGATATTTGGCCATCACTGCACAAACCCAGTATCTGTCTGTCTGTCTGTCTGTCTGCCTGCCTGTCTGTCTGTTTTTTTGTTAGATATATATTTTTTACTTAGTTCTTCTCCAAATGTAGAACATTTAAGCCCTGGCTTAATAATAAATGTATAAACACATTGAGGAAACCCGTCTAGAAAACTGCTGGGCTTCTGCTCCAGACTGCTTGTTTGTGTTTGGGTTCGGGTTCAGATGCTCCTATCAGTTATCTTATGGACACACTACTACTGACGGTTTTAACATTCTGAGGGCGGAGCTTCTTGAGTCAAGCTAAAGGCTTTTTAATCTTTTGAACTCTCCTGTGCTGGTTGGAGTCCACATGTTAAAAATCTCATTATTATTATGAACACACCTTAAAGTATTATAAACTCTATACACTAAGGTGTCAGAACACGAGATATAAAGTAAATAAATAGTTGGAAAACCATGGAAATATTCTAAATTTAACTGCTTTTTCTCAGCAGTAATTTTATACAGTTTATACAAATAATGATCTGTAATATATTTTTTTGCAGCAAAAAACACCATCATTTTTTAAAGAATTGTTAAAAAAAACGCATTAAGTTCACTGCTGTACGATTTTTTCTAAATATTAGAAAATAAATAAATGAAATGTTGGCTTGGCTTGCGTATTTATTTCTGTGGAATATTTTTCTAGAAAAAATTTAGAACAAATTAGAGTTTATAGGTTTATGCTAATAAATTATGGTTTACATCTTTAAAAGACTTAATTACTCTTGATTAAAAAGCATAGGCTTAACAGAAAATTATCCTTTCAAGCACGGAGGAGTAATAACTTGTACGCTGTGAAAAAATACCTAGAATCCAGTTCTAGTGATAGTTTTCTTTTTTTAAAGTGTAAAAAAGCAAAAACATGACAGCAAGTGAAATATTCCTGTATCTAGACAAAACTTATCTACAGTTTCATATAATATCTTTACAACCAGCCAAATATAAGATTCTTTAGTAAATTTCTTGTTCTATTAGCAGGTATTTCACTTAAAATTAAAAGAGTTCGTAATCATATCAAGTGAAAACATCTTGAAGATAGTTAACTTTCATAAATTAAGATTACAACAAACCTAATAGAAGATTATGAAGGTTTTTTCTAGAAAAGCTACTTAAACTGCGAGCAGAAATGTCCGGTTTTACAGGTTTGCTGTAATTTTATTTTAAGAAAGTGTAGATAAGTTTAGCTACATCAAGATATTTTCTCGTGCTGAGATATTTCTTGCTAATAAATGAGAAATTGATTTTTAACAATAAAATCTGCCATAAATAAGCTTAATAATCTTGTAATTTTACGTAATGTTTTTACTGATTAAATGTCTTATTTGAGGTTTATTATGTAGATTGAATGTAACCCTACTGTATATCGGCTGTTACGTCAGATCGCTGTAGTTATTCAGTTTCTGAATTAAGTACCAGTTTAGTTTGGGGGAAAGGACCAGATGTTATTCTCGGCACAGTACTGACACTGGGGCGTTTACGCGTACAAGACCCGAATATTCCACTAACGATGGCTCTAAGTGCCTGACTGGAAGCGGTCTCATCTGATCCGGTCTCATCGTTGGGTCTCTGGCTGAGGAAGGACCTCTGATTAGTTCATCATTCTGCATGTAGTAAAGCGTCTAACCAATAACAGATGAGACTGAATTCTTGTAACCAATTATAATGCAGTAATTTATGGAAAGAAATCCTGGTCTTAATTGAAATAAAGTGAATTGACTTCACTAAACACAGAACCACATTCTGATTAAATCCTTTGGGTGTGTAAACACAATTTATCAGATCAGCATCCGTCTAATCAGAATGATTTCGGTAAGTGTTGTCCATGAAAACGTAACTGGGTCATGTTCAAAGGTTGATGAACTTTTTACATCAGATCATTACAGGTTAAAGTTGCATTTCTGTCAGAAGTTCACAACTGTACTTTATTGAGAAGGTTACACTGAAACTGAAGGGTTGCCATATATATATATATATATTTTTTTTTCAATAATTCCAGTTTGCAAAAATTCCCACAATTGCTATTTGTTTGTTTTTCAGTGGCATGTGTTGCTGATTTGAATGATGTACTGTAGTACTACATGACTTACAGTATCTGGCAACCCTGCTCACAGAATCTAAAGTTTATTACCAACAAATGCAGCACCATTTGTACACATGAGTGTGATGTCAAGATTTCCGTGGAGTGGTTTTTATTTCCATTTTACAATCTGTTATTTTAACAATCTTATACAGTGTTATAATTAAAGATCCACTCGGTTTGGTGGCTGTTAGTACGCTCTGTCTGAAACAACACAAAACAAGCACATGTGACATTCATTAATTAATTATTAATTAAGAGAGTGTGTGTGTGTGTGTTTGTGTGTGTGTGGTGACAGAACACACCCGGGGTCAGTGGATCTCCCAGGACATCCAGTAAGATCTTCTGCAGCACAGGACCGTAATCCTCATACTCCGTGTCAGTGAGAGACACGGCCAGCTGGAAAGGTGCGCTCACCTGCAGAGTCGCCAGAAACATTCACAGTGATCGCTGCAAACCTTTCAAACCCACAAACGCAAACAGCCACACTGACTGAGGATCCTGGCCTCAGCTAGAGACGTGTGTAGAGTTTAGTTTGTTTTTTAGCCTAATTGAATCTAACATGACCCTGTTTAGGCAGTGACTAAGAATAAGCAGGCAGGGGTATCCCAGGGGTCCAGGTGTTGGACTGCTGATCGGAAGGTTCTAGGTTTAAACCCCAGCACCACCAAGTTGCAACTGTTGGGCCCTTAAACAAGGTCTTCAACCGCTCAAAAGCTCATATGTGTAATGGGATGAATGTAAGTCGCCCTGGATAAGGCCATCTGCCAAATGTAAATAAACTAATGAATGCTGTAACTTGTTCAAACAGCTCTGAACACTGTATGTGTCTTGTTTGTCCTGAAAGATTCAGATCTGTCCCAAAACTCAAGACTCCTTCTCAGGCTGACTTTATCTCCGTGTTGTGGAGGCGCATGTGTGTGTTACTGACTGAACTAAAGCTTAACTGATCATCAGATAAACAGTTGTTGGTATTTTATTTACTGTAAAGGCTTTGTGTGCCTCGTGCACCACTGAAAGAAGTGAAATGTTGTTAATGTCATGTGTTCGGATCTTCTTTTACTTTCTGGCCTGAATGTTTGCGTACCATCATGTTATCCTGGGAAGGAAGAGGAGCCTCGTGCTCAGCTGGAGTCCTCCGTCCCACTCGAGGAGGCTTTCGGTCACCGCGATTCTAACACACACACACACACACACACACATAGATACACAGAGTGAAACACGTTTTATCATCTATAACTATAACTGCTGAAAGAAACAGAGAAACAGGTCTTCAGATGCACATAGGACCTGCGACCTGCTACTGACATTAATGTAACTAACTAATGGTATAACTCATTGTCATAAATATCTGTCTGTTATTTATACTAGTGTGAGGACATTTTAACCAGAACACACACACGCACACACACACTGACCTGTGGTCTCTGGGCTGGACTGAGGAAGCTGGAGCCGCACATCACCGTTTCAGTCCACAGAGATAAAGCACAGAGCAGCAAAATCACATGACCGATACGACCCTGATCCAGCATGGTGATCTCTCTCTCTCTCTCTCTCTCTCTCTCTCTCTCTCTGGTTGGAATGGATCTGAAGCAGTAAAGCAGCAGCATTTAATAAAGTAAAAAAAACATTCAGAAGTGTGTGATAACATCAAAGATCAGAATCAGTTAAATCATCACTGATGATTCGCATTAAACCACAAGCACATCAGCAACATCACTGCTTGAATACTTGTACAATGTCTGCAAAGTCTAGTCTAATCTAATCTAATCCAGCTGTATCTGACACATGCACACTACTGTTTTACACTTTTTTGGATTGGGAAGATAATTCTCTCTCCAGTTTGGTCACATGACAGCCAGCAGCCGAGGACGATGAAGGCTGACGAGCTTCCTCTGAGACATGCGAATCTGCTGCTTATTCTGTGTAACACATTCGTCGTCCAGTTTTATCCGCCCTCTTCCACATACCTGAGCTCCAACACCTCGTCTCATTCTTAAGTTATTCTCCTAAATCAGTCCATCTACATCTCTTCTTTGTTACTTTGCTAATTGTCTTGTTCAGTTCCTTTGCTAATTTAGACGTCATTATTAACAATGTTGGCTAAAATATTTAATACACACACGTACGTCTGTGAGCGTGATGTCTTACCTGGAGTCAGGTGATGTCAGGATGGTGTTATGAGATGTTCTGCTCCACTCGAGCCTCTTAAATACGCTGAACCTCTGAGACTACAGCCAGCGGAAGACAAACACCGGAGTAAATCACGTTATCTATAAACACACTGAATATTTCTACCTCTACAATAACAGGGCTGTTTAAATATTTGAGGTGTGTGTGTGTTTAAGCTATATCAGCTCTGATATGGTGAGATCACGGTGAAATTCCAGGTGTGCATTAGCAATGACAGGCTGAGGAGATGAAAGGTGGAGATGAAAAGATTTCTTCCTGAAACACGGTGTGATGAACATAAATGATGTTTGATCAAGTGTAAACCTCTGCTCGTCTCTGGGAACCAAACCATCTCGGCGTGTCCACACAGTCATGGAGACAAGTTTCATGAAACATTTCAACATTTCAACTATTGGTTCTGAAGTTATTCTCATGAGATCTTTATTTTGGAAAGGGTTTTGCATTACACTAATAACTAAGCACCATATTGTACATAAAAACGTTATTTATATAGAACTTAATGCATTACCCACTGTATTGTGTACAGGTTTCAGTTTATGTGGAAAATGGTTGAACATTCAACCAAATCGTGTAGAGCACATCCGAGAAATGCTATATGATATCTATGCATTAAAAATGATACAGAATTATAATATTAATTTACAGCACAGTGTTAGTTAAACTGTGCTAAACTGCGTTACAGTAAACGCAATGTCTAAGTCCTGCCTACGTGCTGTAGGATTGGTTCACATCCCATGCTCAGGGAAAATTTTATTAATCGTAGATGAGACTGGATTATTGAACCAATCAAAGTTTAGAAAGCATGATCATTGTTAAAAGTGTTATACAAATAAAAATTTAATGAAATTCAATTTGAAACTTTGAAAATTGAAAATTGAGTGTGTGGTCAACTCGCTGCTTGATATATAGTTAAACAAAAAAATAATAAAGGTTTAAACCAGTTAATATGTGTGTGTGTTTGTAATTATTATTTCTAGCAGTGATGCTCCTTAGACTGACCTGAAAATACTCTCACTCACATGTCAAGGGTCCAGTGTAACGAAATCTCAAAAAAAAATGGGCACAAGGTGTGGGTTTTGGGGTGCCAGTCCATAGCAGGGCACACACGATCACACACACACACACACACACACACACACACACACACACACACACACACACACACACACACACACACACACACTATGGGCAATTTGGGAATACCAAACAGCCTAATCTGCACAGCTTGCATATATCCTGTGGGAGAAAACCAGTGGACCCAGAGATCATGCAAATGGGAATCGAATGCAGACAGACGCCTTTACATAGAACAAAGAAAGAAATCTTAAATCTTTAATTAGAAACAATAAGAAATAATTATTGAAAAATAATTACTTATTTCTGAAGACTTAGAAAGTTAGTTGTTAGTAATAGTAATAGTATTTATAATTGCTATGCTGCCTGAATCTTGTGTTTTTGTTGGATGTTTTTTTTTATATATATACTGTATATATATTACTTGCATGTTAAAATATAAATCAAAGAAAGTTTTTGTTTGCATATTGGTCAGAACTCAATCTTTCAATGATATCTTTACATTTCATACATTGGAGGACCCGAAACCAGTATCAGAAAAAAATCTGTTTGTTTGTCTGTCTGTATGTCTGTCTAGCCAGATTATGTCACAGCATCACTCAAAACTGTCTGGACAGAATTTAGTGAAACTTCTGCAGTACTTAGATGCACAAAGTTTAACCTGCACCATAAGTGAAATCAAAATTGTTGAATAACTGCGAGGTGGCACGGTGGTGTAGTGGTTAGCACTGTCGCCTTGCACATCCAGGGTCCGGGTTCGATTCCTGGTCAGGTTTGATTCCAGTTTGTATGTTTTCCCTGTGCTTGTTGAGTTTCCTTCGGGTACTCGGGTTTCCTCCCAAAGACCTGCAGGTTAAGCTAAATGGCATTCCCAAATTGCCTGTAGTGTGTGTGCTCTGTGATAGATTGACACGCTGTCCAATAGATTGTGACCTAAGCCTCCTGGGATAGGCTCCAGGCCCCCTGTGATGCTGAATACAGGATAAAGTGGTGTAGATGATGAGAGTAAGTGATTCCGATTACTGAACAGGGAGTGTATTTGACTGTCGATGAAAGAAGTACAACTTAGCGTAAGACATAAGATACTCATCCTTACATTTTATTTCTTTGTATTAATAAGTTAGACAGAGAGTTCTGCTGTACAGAAAGACAGGCAGACATGTAGTACGTGGGCTCCAACCTGAAATAATAATAATAATAATATCACTGATTACATTAAGCTTATACAGTACATCAGCTTATTATTAGCTTAAACCTTTTAACTATTTCTACAAACTCTTCCCATGAACGACAGGTACAAACGATAGTGATAAGTAACGGAGAAACCGAGCACTCCGAGGCGCTAGGGGGCGCGCGTAAGCTGATTACGTCTCTTCCCATCTGAATTTTCAAAATGGCGGCGAGTTTGTGAAGCTTCTGCCTGTAGTGGAATACGATAACGCAAGATGGACAAGAGGAAAAAACAATATAATGTCACGGCTTCGTCGGTAAGATTTAAACTCTGCCTTGTTTTAATGTATGTTTTTCAAGCTTCTGAATGCTTCTTTAAGTAATTTGATTCCATTAGCTAGAAGGCTAGGTGACTAGCTGCTGTGTTTGGGTTCCTGAGTAACACTGAGTATCTTAGCTAAATAATTAGCACTGGAATGTTCTAGAACTAAACCATTTTGTAGTGTAAAATTATTTGTGTCAGGTTTATTAAAACAACTTTGGGCGGTGATACAGTGTGGAAGTATATGTAATGTATTAATGTATTCATACATCTGTATATCTAATAATCGAGTTATAGAGGAACTGCAACATTTTCCCCATCTTAAATGCAAACGTATATGAATTAAAGACAAAATGAAATGCCGCATGAAATAATGGGCAATATATAACTAAAACAAATTTCCCCCTGTCCTTCTGTCTGTCTACCAACCAGCTGGTCGATTTGAAAGCAGAGCTTTATAGGAAGCAGGAAGCCTTCAAGCAGGATAAGCTTGCTCAGGACACCGGCAATGCATCCAAACCACACAATCACTCAAAGGTAACCAAGAAGCAAAAAGAATAAAATAAAGATATACAGTAACATTCTGGTTGTACGAGGATGTCAAATTATTCTGACTCTAGTTAGATTAAATCTTCTCTTGGCTGTACTGTCTTATTAGTGCTTTCTGTTCAAGTCTTCTGTCTCCCCAGTCACTGCTATGTAGGTGTGAGCATACTACATCAGTTCATTTGTAACTGCGGTTCGAGCAAAAATGGACGCCCCACCTGTGATTTGCATGAAAGGAGATCATCGTGCTGTGATTCAGATTGTTTCTGTGGTCTGAGGGTGTACCTGGTGCTGAAACAACTCGCAGAAGAGCATAAACAGAAGCCTTTGGATATCTGCAAACAAAATGTGTAGATGGTGAAAATTTCTCAAAGAGGATCATTATTGGTGATGAGACACGGATTCATCAGTACGAGCCTGAGAGTAAAGGACGGAGTATGGAACAGAAACATCCTCAATCACTGACCGGGAAAAGTTTAAAAGTCAACCATCAGCTGGAAGTCATCAACGCTTACAGTTTTCTGGGATTCTCAAGGGCCAGTAAAAAAAGGTTCAACAATTCATAGTGGTTGTTACAGTGAGCCACTTATTAAAGAGCTGGAGCGTAAACTTCAGTTTAAATACGGAGACCCGCTATCCAAGGGCGTGATGATCTCGCATGGCGATGCATGTCCACACATTTCTGCACACACTGTCGACACTCTGCAAAGGTATTTTTGAGGTGTTAAAGTATCCTCCCTATAGTTCTGATCTCACTCCATCTGACTTTCACCTGTTTGGTTCCCTGTAAGCAGAACTACGAGGATGAAGATGCACTTCAAAGTCCAGCTTGTTGAAAGATGAACAGTGTATTGAATAGCAAGGAGAGTATGTCAAGAAATGTTGTACTTGTCCTTTCTAAAAATTCCGGAAAAACTTTTCCAGGTGCTGATAATTTTGACTCACCCTCATATAATTTTCTATTCGCTTGTTGATTGTAAATATGTGTGTGCGTGCATGTGTGTGTGATGTGTAGAAACCCAGCGTATGGAGTAAGCAGAACCAAGGAGTGACTGCACGAGCTCAGAAGGATGTAGAGAAAACAGCAGAGGAGGAGCAAAACATAGACAAATCAAGGTGACCGGGTCTTGCTGTTTTATTCAGATTTTATGGTGAATGTCACCTCTTTATCATTCTTCCTATGTTAATACTGACAGTCCTCTCTCTCTCAGGCAGAAGCTGGAGGAGAAAGCTCGCCTCTACGAACAGATGACTAAAGGGGATTTTCCAGGTAGTGCATTTTAATTAATCTGCATTTTAATAACTCTGGAATTTTGGAGTGTTGTGTTTTGTCGGACCGGACTAACATGATGTTTATATCTCGTAGACGAGGAGACAGAAAGTCTGTACCTGGTAGACTTCACACAGAAAATAATCGAGCAGAAGAGGGCAGCACAGAGGAAAGCGGTTGAACCGGGAGACGGAGACAGAGATGGAGAAGGATCGGACACGCCCGTCCCCATCCCACCCGCTGAGAACGCGGACGAGGAATGGTAAAGCAAGAGACAAGTAGCAGCGGTCATGTTTAGTTAGTTATATATTTAACTGTAAGATATTTAACTAAAGAAATAGAGGTTTGTTGCTTTGTGATCCTTTTTTTTCTATCCTTCTATCTCTCTGCCTGCATCTCTTTCTCTGTCTGTTTGTCTTCATTTCCATCCATCTCTCTCTGTATTTGTTTGTTTCTTTGTGTCTGTGTCTGTTCTTCTATCTCAATATTTTATGTCTCTCTCTCTTTCTCTTAATCTGTTTCTCTCATCCTTTTTCTCTTAATCTCTCCTTTCTCTCTCTCTCTCTCTCTCTCTCTCTCTCTCTCTCTCAGGGTGGACTATGTTGATGCACTGGGTCGATCACGGAAGTGTTTAAGGAAAGATTTACCTCAGTTTCAGAAGATGGATCAGGATTTACACAACAAGCGGTACATGACATTTACATACATGTATAATATAACGTATTACGCACTCTGTATTTTTGGATGTGTGTGTAACTGCGCGCGCATGTGTGTGTCTGTAGAGTTACAGGAGCTGATAGGACGCTCTTGTCTGACGACATGAGGCGAGAGATGCAGAGAGAGCAGTGGGAGAGAGAGGAAGAGGAGCAGATGAAGAGACCCGTCGGACCAATTCACTATGAGACCATCCGTGATCAGGGTGAGAGATGAAGCAGAGTCGCTGTTACCTACAGCAGGGGTGTCAGACCAGCACGTCCTCGCGTGCTTTATTCGCTTCATAGCACAACGAAATTCCAGTGATGGCACGTTGTATTGATGAAACAATCCTGAATTTGATTTATTTGTTGTTAGCCACGTTTACTGGGTTGCCCTGAAGGTGGTGACAAAACATTATCACTGACACTTTTTTCTTCTTCAACGATTAAGCATTTTTAATCCATTTTGTAATTATTACTGCACAATGTTAACTTTTTAAAACCTGCAACATGTTCGTAGACACTTCTTAGAGTCACACATATCGGGAAATTAATCAACACTATGCTTCTGACTCATCAGCCGTGAGAATCCAAGTTTTATTATAATATTAAGTTAATACATGGAATGTGATCACAAATCTAAGGATCTGAGATCTTATCAAGCCAAAAGTGTAAAGCGTTCTCTATTTCACCCCGTGTACCAGGGTGTCATTGTCCAGTGTTTCCCCCTAGATCAGGGTTTCTCAAAGTCAGATTCTGGTCTGCATCTGGACCGCACCGCAAGTCAGTCCGGACCCAGTCCACACCTCGGATTAGGAATGCAATAATATATATACAGTATAATAAAATGTTTGTTTCCTACTTGCCATACTCATCAAAAACTGTTAGTTTTGAGGATTGTTGCTGCGATCCTGGCGCGAGATCAGGGCTAAACATAAAAGTTTCCCAGTTTGATGATGTTGTCATGGCAACATTGACAGCTGGCGAGCATTTGATGTTTAAGGTCACAGAGTTCCATTGTCGGCTAACGGGGTCCGGTTAAAATTAGTGAGAAGTCTACCGGGTAACAGGCTTTCATGTTCTGTCCAGCGGGCATGACAAAGCGAGACTTTTCTTCAGAGGCATTTTCTGTCAGTGTACATCACGTCTCCTGTGCGGTAAGGCCATCACAATTCTAATGTGCAAAGAAAAGGTCAGTGACTTTGTCTAGCGACCGCACCTTTTTCTGCCGGGGGTTAGGCAGCTGCTTAAATGCAGACAGTGATGAAAGGAATTGAAAAATCCCAACTTTTCAAAATGCTGCAATCAAGGGGAAAAAAAAAGATCTTTTTTGTTGTAGTTTTTTTTTTTTTTTTCTCCTAACACAATTGTCAATGTTAGACCTTTGAATGCTAACATTGAGGACTCCTGTTCTAGAACGTTTTTCAGGCATGGTAGTCATCGGTTTTGAGCACAACACAAGACTTGTTTGGAAGAAAGGTGTGGTCTCTGATTTGGATAATGCAGCTCTTATTATATTATAAAAAGTAAATTTTTAACACTTTCGTGTTCTAATTACTTACACAATTAAAATGTTATAATGTACTTATGTAAACCAAGCAAAGTTACCTAGAAAAAAACTACATTTGCCGCTTATAATTGTTTTACTGACTTATGTCACCTCGCCCCGTTTTATTTTGACACTGTCTCATATTCCAATAAAACAAGGATTTGTAGAGTAGAACTGTAAAGTATAGCGATCACGCCGTGATGTTCCTTGTTACTGAGGAGAATAAGTTCAGCCAGGTAGCAGCATCGTAAGTAGAACAGAATCATAGCATAACTACTACTTTTTTGGAATTACTTTTTAGCCACTAAACACCTGGGACTGTATTCACAAAGCTTCTTAAACTTCTTCTCCATGAAGGGCAAAATGAGTCTCTAATAGGAGAAAACGTTGTCTCATTGACCACTAATTTGGTTAAATTGTGTGCGTTTGTGTGTTTTAGAGGCCAGAGAGTTAGGTGTTGGCTATTATGCATTTTCTCAAGAGGAAGCCCAGCGCAAGAAACAAAGAGAAACTCTGGACATGCTGAGAGACCAGGTGAGAGAGACGCTAAAGAAATGCTGATATTTATAATGTATTATAATTAAGCAGTAAGAGTGAACAACATTAATGACTTAAGTCTAACAATCGAAGGCGAGTGTTTATCCAGATTTAAAGTGCACATTGTTTAATGTGAAAAATCCAGTGTACGTTCGCGCCCTTATACTATGCAACAGTGAGTTCCTCACAGGTGATTAGGTTTAGATTTGTGTGATTTGATCATTTATGTAATTTAATCTATCTTTTGTTGGTTTAGTCTCCAATTCAGGAATCGATTCACACTCGGGTATTAAATTTTAAATGGTCAGAAATGCTATGAAATTTCTTTCAAATCTAGAGCACATTATGTAGAAAATAGAAACCACTTCCCTCGTCTGCAAATACACAATTTTTGTGAGATCATCGCATCTTCTTTTGAGTATATGGTGCGGTTGGTGCAGCACTACCACCTGCTGGACTGGAGTGTGGGGAAGAAAATTGTCAGGAAAAAAGGTCATGACTATATACAAGACATGACATTTTAAATAAACAACAATACAATTTACACAGCATATCAGTGTTTATTATTTTATTTTAGTAGTTTGTAATACTTCAAAACCTGTAAGAAATAAAAGTAAACCTTGGCGATAGTGAATCGGAATAAATGCGGAAAATTAAATTGAATCAAATCAACAGTCTACTGATGACCTGTTACTGTTGAAGTATATTCACCTAATGTGTGTGTTCAGGGTATAGGCTACTTATCTTATAAATCATAATCTGATATTCTGACTTTTTGATAGACGGCCGAGCAACGCACAAAGAGAGAGAATATCAAAGAGAAGCGCAAAGCTCTGCTCGAGGCTCGCCTCGCAAAAGTGAGAATGAGGAAAGGAAAGAAAAGCAAGATGGATACAGGAGCTGAGGAGGAAGAAGGTATTTTTTTTCTTTTTTTTTTCTTCCTTTTCCTTTTTTCAGCATGTGAGTAGATCAGTATGACAAATGCTGTAATGAGGGGGGGAAAAAACGAGTATTGCTTAATTAAGGCATACTTGCAGGTTCTGTTCCTGATGCTGCTGCTCAAGAGGATGAGAACGTTCCAGAGGACACGGTCGGACCTCCACTTCCTCCTGAAAATCTTAGAAAGGTGGAAGTGGAAATTCAGGAAAGGAAAGACTCGAGACCGGGAGTGCCACATGTCAGAGAGTGGGACAGAGGGAAAGGTAACATCTTAATCACAATCAATCTAGAGTGTATAAAGTGAACTGTTTATGATTTATTTAGATCAGGGCCGTTCATTTATGTTTCAAATTATTGCTTTAGATGTGAAGATTTTTTTTTTAGATGTTACCTTGGAGTCGTGTTCAAACCTGCCACATGTAAATTTGTAGTATGTAAATATCGTTTTGTTGTTTGGGGTCGTGAACAATGAATATATGTCTTTCCAGAACCTCTGGATTAAATCCAGGTCATCTTCTCTTATCCTCGTCTGTTTTCTCCATACAGAGTTCTCCTGGGGCCAGTGGACGACTCGGAGACGGGAGGAGAGGGATTCAGATTTTGCCCCGCCCTCTTCATATTTCGGAGATGAGCGACACGGTGGACCTGCACCCAAAGGGCGGGGCAAAGGAAAACACGGATTCAAATGGTCCGAGACACTCAGGGGGTCAGATCAGGGTGGAGCAGAAAGACGACCTGAAACATCACAACAACCGTCTGCACAGACGCAAGACCTGGACGCTCTTTTATCTTTTTACAAAAACTCTGTTTAAACTTTAAAAACAAAATTTTTAATTACTCCATATTTTTGTTTTTGTCTTTGCCGTATTTATGATAAAGGTGCAAAATAAACATGTCTGAGATCCTCTTCCAGAGCGTCAGAAGTTTTTTTTTCCCAAAACACACGCAGAACCCCAATAGGCATCATCTCGGGTTTCTCCGTCTCCCACCTAGGAAGAGTTGACTTCTTGTTCATGAATAGACAGACTGGTCCGATCTACAGGAGTTAGGAGCTGAGTTTTACAGGCCGACAGTCTTTCAACACCAAGTACGTTTTGAGGTTTTCATAGAATACAGTGGAATAACATTTTAAGAATGTTGATGTCCAGAGTGTCTGGTTCCTTTCCATGTTTCTTCTTTGTGACGTCTTTGGAGGTTTTACATCACTGTTTTTTCCTCTTTCCTTTTGTTAGTTTATTATGCCTCTGAATCTAGATTCAAATTCCTGTAAAGCTGCGTTGTGACCATGTCTGTTAGTAAAAGCAGAAAAAATACAGAGAGAATTTAGTTTATCATCTTTGTTTATCAGCTGTTACAAAGTGAGAAGTTTCCCCCAGGAAAAGTGGAAAAGAATTAATTAATAAATGCAATGATTTAAAAATAATATTTTGATGTGTTGGTCTGGAAATAATTGATAGTTAGAAATCACAGAGGGGGACTTTGTTTAAAAAAAAAAAAAAAAAAAAAAAAAAGTACTTTGTTCATAGTTCACAAGGAGCACCTGACATGTAGGAGGTAGTCACTCAGTAGTTATTCTTAAACTGTGTGTGTGCGTGTGCGTGCGTGTGTTAGAGAGAGCTTTATCTCCTGTGATTCACTTTTAAAATTAATCAGCATGCACACACACTGTGTAATTATCTCACTTTTGCAAACACTCCCAGTCAAACACACAGAGGACTCCAACATAACACTAGTTCCTAGCTTTAAAATCTCTGGGATAGATAAACTGCACACTTGGCACAAGCTCATCACGGGACTGCTGTGACCTTAGACCCTGAAGGATATCCTGCTTTCCAGAGTTGTGCATGCAGGCAGTTTTTTTGCCTGTGTGTGAGTGTAAGAGTGTGAAAGAAAGAGTAATAAACAGTTATATGAGACGATGTGAAGAGAGAATCGATCTGCCAGCACATAAAGGACACGCTGTGTGTTTGCGTTTGCTGAAAAACGTTTTGCCAGAAGTTCTTCTGCACATAAACGTTCCTGTACATGATGGTGAGTGTTACTTTTTAAACTCAATTTAAGTTATATATCAATTGTATTATATCTCATTTTAGTTCTATGATGAAGTTAATCATGTGATTTCTGTGCTTTTTAGGGATTATGTTTTATAACTAAATAACCATAGGAATAAAGCTTATCTTTATTTTTTAGGGAAATCTCAGAATATCGCCTTGTCCATTTTGAACTTTTTTTTTTTTGGCTTCATATCCTTTGCTTTACTTGTACAGTTTTTTCTTCTACAACCAGGTCCTTTATTATTCACACTTTTCTTTTGCAAGTCTTTGTAAAAATGTTGCAAACTAAATTTTCCATATGAAAGAAAGATTCAAGCAAAAGGAAATTTCCTGCAACAAAAATATCCTTTTTCTTCCTCTTACATTTGTCTGCTAAACTAAATGCAAATTATTTATTACCTAACACACTCGCAAGCTCCAGAAATTCTCTTAGTGCTTTTGATCAAATATGAGGATGTATTTGATCAAAAGCACATAAAACAGTTTTTTTTTCTTTTTTTTTTCCCACACAAATCTAGTTGCCTCTGCAGGGAGATTAAGATTTGACCGGTAAGAAGAAACCACCCTCAGCCTTGTCTAGGGGAGGAGCATACTCTGTTTCTCCTGTCAATCACAGCAACACAAACCAATCATGGGACGTACCAGTCAAAACTTTGACAGACTTTCTCACTCTATGGTCTTTCTTGATTTTTTTTTTTTTTTGTAGAAAAGCTGAAGGAATCCAAATTAAACAATAATCTCCTATGAACAGTTGATATTGAGATGGTGCCTTGCCAGAACTGTTCCAGAACCGCTGACCTTTGTGTCTTAAAATAACAACTGTCATTGTAGTTTATGCTTAATTACATAATTCCTTATGTGTTTATTCATACTTTCAAGATCTAGAGAATTGTTGTAGAATGCGAAAACAAATTATTAAACAACAAGAACAACAACAACAAAAAAAAACACTGAATTAGGGGGCGTGTCCAAACTTTTGACTGGTACTGTACATAGAAAGGATGACAAAGGATAATCCTCTCCTCTGAATGTTAATAAGCGGGAAAACATCTCGGAGGAAGCACACGTTACCCGTCATCCTCCCTGTGTTTGGCCAAGACAAGGGAAAAACGTGACTCCCTGACTCTGAACAAACCCAGAAACCATTAAAGAAAGGCCAAGTCTGTTGGAACTCTCAGGTTCTGAATTGAAAAAGACATCTGCATGCACAAAACGGAGAATAAGAATCCTGTTGGGGATTTGTTATACAAATTTCTCCAACAGTGTTAAATATTACAGGATATATTCAGTGTTTAATATATAACATTGCAGTACAATTATACCATCATACAGTACACAGATCAGCCATGTCAGAGTCAACACCCTGAACTTCTCGCTCTCCACAAACCATTCCTTATTGTTTGCAGTGTTTACCTTTGCCACGAAGCGGTGCACTTGGTCTGCAGTAATGATCAGACCAGATTTGATTAATGGTTCACCGGTTGTCCTTCCTTGGAGCACTTTTGTTAGGTATCTGAACCGCACAAAAATTTTACTATATCTTTACTATTTGCCCCTTGTTGCTCAAAGTTGCTTTAATCTTTATGCTTGGCAAATTTTCCTGCTTCCAACACATCAACTTTAAGGACTAACTTTTGACTCGCTGCCTAATATACCCATGTGTAAAAGTTAGTGCCCCCTCTTTTAATGCATAAAAGCATAAAAATAATCTAATTGTTGGCTAATACAACATCAAATAAACAACAGCAGACTTTGTTTCACGGTGGCATTATTTATTAAACAAAAATGAAGTCAATTAAAAAAAAATGTGGTACAGTAAAAGTACCCCATGATTCAATGGCATGTAGATCCACCTTGAGCAGCAATAACTGTGTGTGTGTGTGTGTGTGTGTGTGTGTGTATATATATATATATATATATATATATATATATATATATATATATATATATATATATATATATACTTAAAAGAACTTTAATAATAATAATTTCTTATATGACTTTATCAATCTCTCACTTCATTTCTTTTTCATAACATCAGTTCAGTTCATTGAGATTTTGGGGCATTCATTTATGCACAGCTCTCTTAAGGTCCCACCACAGCATTTCATTTGGACTTTGACTAGGCCGTTCCAAAACCTGGATTCTTTTACTTGTCCTGTTGCATGATCCAATTTCAACCAAGCTTTACCTGTCAGACAGATGGCCTCACATTTCCTTTAGAATACTCTGGTATACAGAGAAGTTCATGGTCGACTCAATGGCTCCAAGGTGTTCAGGTTCTGTTGCTGCAGAAACCAGCCCAAATCATCACCCCTCCACCACCATGCTTGGGTATGATGCATTTTTGCTGAAATGCTGCTCCCAAACAACTCCACTTTGGTCTCATCTATCCAGCTTGTTTCAGGAGCCTTGTGCTTTGTTCAGAAGCAGTTTTGCGAACTTCCGTCATGCTTTTCTGTTCTTTTTAAACAAACTGTATTTATTCAATCTACTTCTAATTGTGCTGTCATTTAACATTTTACACGTTCAGTGAGACCGGGTCTGAGATGTAGCTCTTTTTTTTTTTTTTCATATTTCTTCTGTATTTTAAGCATTGCCTGGTGTGAACTTGGGGCGAATGTGCTGGGACGTCCACTCTTGGGAAGATTGGAAGCTGTCGTGAATGCTTTCCATTTGAGAATAATCTTTCTCACTGTAGAACGTTGAGCTCCAAACTGCATGGTTTTATAACCCTTTCCAGATGTAAAGTGATGTGATGCACCAGTTGTTTCTCTAAGACCATTGCTTATGTCTTTCCCTCTTGGCATTGTGGGCACACCTGCTGATGATCAATTCATCTGCAGCTGATGATTAGCAGCACCTGCCTACAACAAACCTCATCCCATATCATAAATCCTACAGAAGCAGTAAGGGGGTACTTAGTTTTGCCTACATGTTTCTTTCATTTTGGCTTAACTTAAAAATAATGTCTTTAAATAGATAATAACTTGGTGAAAAAAAAGTTAAATTAAGTTGTTTGTCTGAAGTTGTATTTGTTTAATACTGAGGCCTTCTGTTGTCTTCTGTTGTTTAAGAACAGAAGACATTTATTGGTTTTTTTTTTTTTTTTTTTTTTACATTAAAAAGCATTTAAAAAGCTTAGAAGTTAGTGCCCCCTTCTTTTAATTTTCTATTAAAAGTGACTTCACCTTTCAGGGGTTTTAATGTTACGGATGATCAGCGTATATTTAAAAAGCATCTCTTCTTGCATGTTGCTAATTTGTACTTTCAAAGGTGCCAATAATTTTTGATTTAACTGTACTGAGAAACTTGACACATAAACATAAAGGTTTTTTTTTTTTTCCTCCATGACTGTTGTAGGATGGATCGAAAGATCAGTCAGCGATGAGCATCAACGCCAACAGCATCAAGATTACCGACGTCACGCAGGATGGAGACACGCTGACCTTCGCTGTCACGTCTCAAAAGGTCAATTTTACACTTTACACTTTTGGTGTATAATACATATTTAATTTTTTTGGAAAATCTCATTTTTCCTCCGCTTGCTTTTCACAGCTAAGCAGCAGTAGCGGGATCTGTGTCTTCAGGACATACGAGGATTTCGACTGGCTTCAGGGGAGTCTGTTCTCTCAGGAGGACGTTGCAGGACTTCATGGTGTGATAGTACGTGATTTCTGCTTTTTCAGTTTTTCGGTCGTTCAGGTCGGCATGTTGGCTTTGTGATAGCTTCTTGTTTGAGCAGCTGAACATCTTCAATTTAAATCTAGCTAGACTTACTGTTGTGATGCATTTGTACTGTGAACATCGAAACACACCCAAACGACTCTGATCACCGCATTGTATATGACGAAAAAACTGTAAGCATTCAGTAGAGGTGAGAATATACCAATTATTTAGTCTGATTTCCTCAGACAGTCCAGGCTCTGATGACTAAAGACCTACATGTTTCTTAAATAATTGGGTTAATTGAACGTATAAACGTTCCTAAACGTATTTGATTGATAGTACTTAGTTACATGTACCTAGTACCCAGTGTAAGGATCTATCCAATGACGGAACCTTCAAAGCACTTTTGTAAGTCGCTTTGGATAAGAGTCAAGTCAAATGCCTAAATATAAATGTATCAGCTTCAGTGCTGAAGGTGTATCTCTGTACGCTGCTCAAGGATCCTTTTTTTCTTATAATAATCAAAGACCTATATTTTATAACATCTTGAATCTTCTTCCCACAGTTTCCTCCTCTCCCAGCCAGACCTCTGCTTTCCAGCTCTCACACACAGGCCAAAGCACTGAAACAACTGGGTATGTCTAATCACACAAGAAATTCTTTGCAGTGATAGGAAAAGTAATTTTTGTCCATTTCTAGTCACATGGACTATTGGAAAATGCTCGTGAAACAAATTATCTCCTGTTCTCACTTGCGTCACAGCAGCTACGTCACTCCTAGTGTCGGATTATTTCAGTTCAATTTTATTCGTATAGCAATTTTGTCATTTTATTGAAAATTATGGGAATGTTTATGAAATGTGAAAATTATGTTGAGTGTCTGGTGTACAAGTACTTGTTTGCGTTGTTAATTTCAAAACGATGAGGGATTACAGCAAGTGTGTGTGTCTGTATACAGTATACTGTATGTGTGTGTGTGTGTTTTAAGGCTTCCTGGCTTTTGGAGATAACTGGCAGCTTTACTGCAGGGCTCTAGAGTTTTACCTGCAGCAAGTTGCAGCGCACAGCATTCTGGGAAAGAGCAAACTGCTGCTCAGCTTCCTCAGCAGCACAGAGGTACAGCATAAAACCCACCCCGAGATTCCCAGAGTGGGTTTGAGGTGTAGGTGAGGTGATGGCGATGGTAATGTAAACATCACATGCATACACACTCTCTGGAATAATTGCTGAGTGAGGTAAATATTCATATCATGCTATCATTGCACAAACAAATATAATTTTAAGACTTGCAGCTTTTGTAGACACAAAACTGTACCTTGTTTTAGGAATAAATTCTTGAAACGAGCTCTCTCTCGTACTTATCCTCAAAGTAAAAAAGAAAAAAAAAAGAATTTTAAGCTTGGAATACTGTTCATTGTTTTATAATAATGTCACAGTTAAAAAATAAAATGTTAGTTAAAAACTCATATTTAAAATAATTTCGAAATATCACTGCAAGAAGCAGATTTCAAAATAATTTAATGGCATCCGAGAGTATTGGAGTAGTTTCTGTCTATTTGTCTAGATTATTAAACTTACTCTTATCTTAAAATCCAAGCAGTTTCATGGGTGGAGGTAATGGAATGGAATGTAACGTAGACCCTCATTAGTGCATTATATCCCATAGATAAGGGGGAAAAAATTACATTACTGTACATATATACATGCATATAACTGCTGTAGAGCAAGGATGTAAAAAAAAAAAAAAAGTTTATGCATTCAAAACATATCCTATAAAAAGCACCAATGAATGAAACAAAGTCAATAATTCGAGTGACAAGTTTTGCTTAGTTTGACTGAACATCCTGCAGAGGACTTTGTCACACCTGCTTCTTTTTTCATACAGGAAAACCCAAATGCTTTCTTTCATTCTTTTTTTTTTTTTTTTGCTCTGAAAAGTTCTCATTTATGTAATATGCTGCTTTCTTTTACGGCCTACAGATATAAATAGTAGTGTTCATATATTGACTGTTGTACTGACTTAATAATGAGGTCATAAAATAAACACGTGTTGTGATCAACAAGTTTGTAGGGAGCAAACAAACAAAAAATAGGGTGAATAAGACTTTTGCATAGTACTGTAAATATATTAAAATATAAATATATATAAATATTTTTTAAATAAAAAATATGCTTTTTAATTTCATTGTTTGCATGTTTAATCATAGAAATTTGTTATAACACTATACTGTATATACACAAGGTACAGATATGTGTATAAACTGTATATAAAACAACATAAACGTGTGATTTCTTTTTTTTTGTGTGTGTGTGTCTCCCAGTCTGCAGGTAAACAGCGCAGCAAAAAAGACATCTTCAACCGCCTCAGTCAGGCCCTGGAGCAAATCAGGAAGGAGGGTCACAAGGTGCATATTTGTGATTTATTTAAAAAAAAAAAAAAAAAAAAGTATAATGAGAGTTATGTAATCAACCTCAGTGTGTTTCCTCAGGACGTGGATGAATTCTTTCACAATGAGAGAGAAAGCAACACACACGTGACTGCCCTGTTTAAAGCTACCGCAGAGGTTCGACCTTCCGTTCTTCTTCACACCGGGTGCTCTGATTGTTTTTAAGTTATTCTGTAAAAGTTCTCAGAATTGATTGTCATGTGATTTACTTTAGAAATTCCTCGAGGTTGTGCTGACAAAGCAGAGTAAGAAGCATCACATGCACGATTACACTACAGGGAAAAAAAAAGTCTCAGTGCTTGATTAGTGCATGAGTGTGTTTGTTCTGCCTTTTTTCAGAGCTTGCGTTGGCATGTGGCCATTTCTCCACTTCGTTACATCTCTGTGTTAACCAGGACGATCCGTCTGCTGTTGCCTTCTCCAAGTAAGACTGTGTTTTCATGCTGATCAAGGTGAAATCTGAGGAGTGTCTATCTTTTTTTAATATACTGTATACTGTATATATACGGTGTACTCCCCAATTTCTATTTAATAATAGAAATATTAAATTCCTCCCCGTCACTAGGACGCTCTCACATTAAGCTACTACAACCACTCAGCTGCAGATGATCACGTGTTTCCTTCAAACCATGTGATGTCACCGACCGCATCTTTTCAAACTGCTGGCTAACGCACCGTTGGGGGCGGCGTAACAGCGGACAGCGCTATCCGCTCCCTCCGCTTGCGTGAGCTCACAGACGCCCCTGACTGGCCGTAGAGCTGTAATTAATGTGAGAGCACTAATTGCCTCCCATCCCACCTCGCTGAGAGCTCAGCCAATTTGCTCTCTCTAGGCCCTCAGCTGCGAGAGGCTACAGCATCATCTGAGGATCGACCCTAGAAAAATCTAACTGCCTATAATAGAAAACAAAACTGCAATTCTTTTTTTTTTTGTAGATGCACACCCAAGACTCTTATGAATATGAAAAATATATTTTAAAAGAATATTGCATAATATTTCTCTTAATAATATTCACATTATTGATCGGAATCACCACAGGCAAACCCTATACAATATTATCACGATACCTAGGTGTCGATTTGATTTGTAATTTTTATAAATGTCTTGATTCAATATCTACACAAACGCAGCAAATAATTTGCTCCTACTAGACAGAATGCTGTGCTGCTGCCAAGGAACGTGTGAATAGTTTCATAGTGGAACTGCAACATGTATATAAATTTTAAAATAATTTAAAAAATGGCTTTTGCAGTCAGTGTTACAATGCATGAATTGTCTCACAAAAAAACTGTGATATGTAATCAAATCGCATTCTTTCCCCTTTTACATGATATAAAAATGAACACACTTTGTCTGCTGTTTCAGAAATCTGAATCTCCTAAAGGAAGTAGCGCATAGTGAGCTACTTAGTAGTGCACGTAGATTAATGGGAAGCAATTGGAATTTGTTTTGAAAGTGCTGCTGATGAGATTTATTTTGGTCACTAAAAAGCTTTAATATTTAAAAAGACACATCTTACAATATTGAGTAGTGTAGGATTAAAACAGTTAAACCTTGTCTTGTGAGCATAATTCATACCTGAAGCATGCTTGTATAACTCGTATATAAAAGGGAATTTCTCCATAAGAAATAATGGAATCTCAGATGATTCGTTCTATAACCTAAAAATATTAACATAAAATAATTTATACAAAATATCTGCTACAGCCTTTTTAACATTTTTCATCACAGGGGCCGTTGTTGCAGTACAATTACTAAAGAACAGTCACTACAGTCACACACACTTGGTCACAATATTATAGTAAACAGTACACGTGTGCACAGATGTTGACTATACGAGTGACGCATACGCACTGAACATGGGAGACGGTTACACACAAGCCCGCAGCCTGAGAGAGAGAAGAACCATTAGCTCAGTTCTGATCACGTGATGCTTGGCATACAAAGCTCATGCGTACTACTCGTATATCAAGACCTCGCTCATTTATCAAGTTAAAATTTATTTTAAAATTTTGCTCGTCTTGCACAACGCTCCCAGTACAATTCACAATCCAAGGTTCCACTGTACCAGGATATTATTTAGTAATCTAAGATCCGAGGGTTTCTTTTGTTGCCAGGTTGTGCTGTTATATGTTCATAGAACATAGAAAAGTTTTTGTGTCTAAAAACTGAGGGAATTTCCATAAGATCAATCTAAGAGAGTAAAAGTTAGTTTTCTTGAATGTACTATATTAACCACACAAATGCTCTCTTTTTTTTTTTTTTACCTTTCTCAGGATCTGTCTGAAGCTGTCAGATGTAATGGAGGCAGTGAAAGTAAGAAAGACATCAGTTTGCAAAGGAAAACACAGCTGGAAAGTTTGCATTATATTGTGTGTTAACACATAATTTCTTGTTTTCCAGCAAAATTTGGACAAAGTGTCTGAGAATGACGTGTCCACTTTGGGCTTGGGGTTGGATTTCGAGTCTCGCTACCAGGACGCGAAAAAAGTGCGTGTCCATCGAGTAATACACCATTGTGTATATTAGGAGTGAAACAATCACGCGTTGTGTGGTTATAGGATTTATTCTTGCAGTTGCTTATTTTACAATATCAGCACGTCTTGACATGATTTATTCGCAGTCCACATGAATGAGCCTGTTACTATAGAAACCTTCACCTTGGTTAATATGTGTAAACTTGCCATAGAAAACTTTTCCACTGATCAGTATGGAGAATCCAGCAGCGCTGTGTAGTATTAATCAGTGTTCAGTACTGATGAGTGGACATGTAAGGGGTAATATCATTTCAGAAGTGTTCAATTTAAAATTATGTGATGTCATTTGAGTTTGTGTGTGTGTGAGTGTTAGAACTTTGTGTGAGAACCAAGTTGTCTTTGTTAATGGTAGGAGATGTTGTTTAGAAGAACCTGTAAACTAGTGGAACTGGAAATCATCGTTAAGAACGCAGAAAAAGCCAAACCAAATAAGAAAGTGGTTGTGAGTATAACAAATCATACACACACACACACACACAAACACACACACAAACACACATTTGTAATCTAGAAAATAGTTATTAGTTAATTGTATTTCCGTATCATATAGAAACTTGTGTGGGGGAAAAAAAAAACTAGAAACTATGATGCTGATACATCTGAAACTGCTAGCATGCTTGCTAAATGCTAGTAAACTAGCTCATGTATATATCAGCTCAAGACAAGGTCTTTAGATTAGGATTAACATCAAGACAAACATGTTAAAATATAACCTAACTAAAACAATCACAATTCTGTTAAAGGTGAAGTATCTAGGTTAGCAAAGTACCACATGCATTGGCAGGCAACATGCCACTTTGCTAAATGTGTTCATAGTTATCAAAATACCCTGCCTAAATCTGTTGAATTTATTTTCACATGGAAATGGAAATTTTTACATTTTAAAGTTTGCTTAGTAAAATGACAAATGTTTTTTTTTTAGTCTTTTTTTTTTAAAGGATGAGAAAAAGAGGCAAGCGGCTAAGTGCTAATAGAAGCTAGCTTTTTTGTTCCTCAGCTAATCAAATAAAAATGATAATGTCTGATGTTTAAAAAAATATGTACATAAATATCATGATTGTTGCCAAACTCAAAGGTTATGCTCTTATATTAATATAAATAATCAACAATCTTCCTTTTGTCCATCACTAGTAATATTCAAGTAGTTAGCAAACTTGCTTGAGCTTTTTCGGCTACATCACAACAATTCATTTAGGCAAATGGTTTTTTTTTCTTTTTTTTTTTTCTGAAAATATCTACTTATGTCTTTGAAACAAACCATCTAAGCCAATTGAAATGTTTAAAAACTAGGATTCATGTTTGTTGTGAGTTTGTTCTGTAGATGGACAAAGTTCAAAAAATTGCACAGAAAGAGTTTAATCTCATCTCATCAGTGGCGAAGGAAGAGGTAAGCAGTTCATTTTGCTGTCTAGATCATTCTCTGTTATGTCCTACTGTATTTCATGAATGGCCAATCAGTAAATAACAATATGAATTGTAAATCACACTGTTTAAATACTGTTAGTACATGTTTGGAAGGGATTTTAGTGTCCTACAGCCTAGCTAATAAAGCTTAGATTTTTTTCCAAACCCTTACTTTTATAATAAACGCCTAAGGACTCGTTGAATCAAAATAATAATAATAATAATAATTTATATGTGTTTAAAACCGTTATTATATGTATTATAATTAGGGTGGAAAGTAAAGCTAAAATGTCCTTGAGGCCCTCTTGTGGCTGGCTGCAGTACAATTTTTTACCCCATCCATTTTTTATAGGTATAAGTGAATTGAAAGGGACCCAAATGTACATTTTTAAGGTATATCTCTATAAATGATTTAATGCAGAGTATTCTTTCATTTTTTAAAATAAAGTCATTTGACGTTAAACTTTTTCTAATATTTATCCTTGTCATAAATGCGCTTTGTAGTTTCAGTTATTTGATGAGGGATTGTTTAAGTTTTGCAAGATTTTGCCTGCAATTTAATATCTAGTTGTGTATCTATCATTCTAACTAGCAAACCAGTATAATTAAATGAAATGATGGTGCAAACCATATTTGCTAAAGACGATCAAAATTTCGCTGTGCATACTGATTTGAGATAGTGTTTGATGCGTCATTTTAATGTTAATTAAAATCTTTCTTCTGTTTGAAGACTTTTAGTTCATAATTACAGTATATAACTAATATGGTGAGATGAGAGTCAGAAACATTGTCTGACTGGTGGTGTTTAGTACTCATGTTTGAATTAGACCAAATTTAGGCTCAATAGCAGCTCAAATGGTGGGGTACTAGGTTCCTAATCGGAGGGTCTGGTGTTTCAGCCCTGCCACTGACGGATTGCCACTGTTCAGCCCTTGGGCAGGGCCCTCAGGCTTATCCCCATATATGATACCCAGCCACTGAGATGCAGAGAATTCCAAGACTGGAGAAATGGGAGGGTTGTGAGAGGAAGGGCATCCGGCATAAAACATGTGCCAGTATTGTACTGATGACTCGAAGTAGCAGCCCTGTGAAAGGGAAAAAAGCGCGCAAAGATACCATCCTTGGTTTAAAACATGAATGCAGAACTACAGCCTGTAACAGTACTATAGTAAAGTATAAAGTATAGTATAGTATATAAATCGCAACCACCAATTCGTCCCTAGTGATGATTATACACATTGAGAGCTCAATGTACAAGAAAGTTTAATGATAAAGATGTGTGTGTGTTTGTGTAGTTATGTAGTTTTTAATAATTGGAAACCATTCTTTGATCTCATTCCGGTTTAGATTGAGTGGTACCATAAAGCTCGTGTGACTGTGCTGCGAGACTTTCTGATCCACTGGTGTGAGAAGCAGCTGGACACGGCCCGGGCATCTGCCGCTCACTTCTCTCAGCACCTGGAGGCTTGGAAAGGATTGGCCATCTAATACACAACCTCTTTAAAACGTTTAGTGTTTTCACAGCAGAATTGAATAGACATTTGTCTGGTATATCACTGTCTAACACTTAAAGAGAAACGTGTGATACTAAAAATTATTTGAAACCCTTTTTATTTCCTCCAGTACAAATTTTTTCTTTGATTTATTTTATATTAAACCACATCGCTAGTAAATTCTCAAATCTGTCTGGTCAGAAGGTGTTGATTAATTTCCCTAACCAGAAGGAGATATGAATGTGTTTGTTCTAATGCGCTCTTATTTTTTGTATAGGGACTTTATTAAGGGGAACCCTCTGTATGATGAGATGCTTATTTAACACTTTGATAAAAAGGAGTCTTGAGTGTCAGAGGTAAGCCTGTGAAGTTTTTCAGGACAGAGGAGTTCTCAGTGACACAACAAGCTGAAATGTTTTGCCTTATTTACTTTAAGAGAAAGAATATAAACGCTTATAAACAGCTGTTTATTAGAACTAATCAAAAGTAACTTGACATTCTTGGAAATATGTGGTAAAAAGTATGGAGAGTTTTTTTTTTTGTTTATGTTAAAGATCAAAAGAATTTCATTAAAAAAAATCATAAAAGAAAAATATTCTCTTGTAGCTTTCTGCGTACTTTAAGCATTCCTTAAGAGTCTTAATGGAAGAACCTTTAATCGGTTCCATTAATACTATCATAAATAAACACACTGAAACCCAGACTGTTTGCCAACCAAGCATAAATTTATTGCAGACATTGCAGTTATATCTGACCAGACAATCTGAGCCTAAATACAGCCCACACACACACACACACACACACACACACACACACACACACACACACACACACACACACACACACACACACACTCATTAACCACACTCTCCTGGCTCTGCTTTGGCAGTTAAAGACCTGGACGCTAAGGTGAGCATTGCTATAGAGCGACTAATACACACTGAGGTGCTGCTGGTTTTAATAACAGAGTAACATACGGTTTTTTTTTTTTTTTTTTTTTTTGTTGGACATTTTGTTCAGACAGATCCGATGTCATAAAACATTAGTCGAGTTTTAGTAAGTTTCAGCTAAATAGTGAAAAGACAGTGTTTGAAATACATTAATGAAACTAAAATTTTAAATATGGACAGAAGCAACAACAGTCATGAAAGACTCAACAAACACACAAAACTCAAATAAAACACAGTTCTAAAACATCCTTTTACATTTTAAAGTCAATAGACAAACAGTAAATTGTACAAAGGTGGTTAACATTGAGTCGAACACAGCAATTACAAATCATCATTACATCCTCCATTTGACGTTGACCTGATGTTGATGTTTGGAGCAGGGTTGCTTATTTATTATTTTTTTCCTTAGCACTTAATAATCATTAGATTGTTTTTTTTTTCCCTACAGTGCAATTTTCTTAATCAAAATAATAATAAAAAAGAATTGAAATGCATTTGAGAAATGTGAATAAAACATATTGTCTTTTATTTATTGATTTTATTTTTGCATATTCCAAATCTGAAACCTTTTCTTTAATATCTTTAGTTTATACCACAGCATTATGGAATTCTTAGTTCTGATTGGTCAAAAGATCTTTTGAGCGCATTTAAGTGCAGGTTATACCGTACAGAGAATAATGTCTAATAGCCTCCAGTTTTAGTGCTTCGTAACAGTCAAAGGTATATGTACCTGACATCTTTAAGCCTTTCTTTGTGGTTTCCCTGTAATATGGCAGACTATGTTTATTTGGCTTGTTAAAGAGACAGAATCAAACAGAGAGAGAAAAGCGAAAGAAAATGAAGAGAGAAAATGAAAGAGAGCAAGAGGCAGACAAAAGGAGAAAGACAGACAGAGAGAGAAAGAGAAAAAAAGAGAGCAAGAGAGAGAAAGAAAGTGAAAGAATAGGGAAACAGAAAGAGACAAAGAGAAAGTAAGAGGGTGAAAGAGAAAGAAAGAGAGAAAGTGAAATAAGAAAAGAGCAAGAAAAAAAAGAGAAAATAGATTTAGAGAGAGAGAGAGAGAGAGAGAGAGAGAGAGAGAGGCTGGTGAGGGAATGACTGTTACAGGCACATGCTATAACCTTGTTTTATGGATGCTACAGAATGTTCAGTGTAATTATAAATGTGATAAAAACTATAAGAAATGCACAATCATTTTAATTGCCAGATAGCTGTGGTATAAGAGGAATAAACACTCAAGGACAAGCTGTTCTAGGAAACGAATCAACCGTGTTGCATAACATTAACTCCATAGTAACTCTGTTATTTTCTTGTAAAGTTACTGGACAGAACATTATGTAAATTAAATGAAGGCATATTTCAGACACATTACATGCCACAAAAAAAAATGTCATCATAGCCAGCGAAAATATCTTGAATCCGGTCGTATTTATTCCTTACTATACACTGCAAAAAATTTCAGCAATTGAAAAAAAAAATTGTGTACTCAAACTTATCTTCATTTTCTTAACAAAAGCTTACAACAAAGCAAATGTAAGATTATTAAACATATTTATAAACAAATTTTATTTGTTTTATAGAACAAATTCCTTGGTCTTCTTTCAAGAAATCAATGATCAAAACAAGCAAAATTATCCGCCAACAGAAGAAGAAATGTCTGATTAACATTTGTCCTGAAGCTTTTGTATAGACGCATTTGACTATTTTTAAGCTTAACCTTTTCTTGTTCTGTTGGAGAATTTTTTTTTCTTTTTAAAGACTTGTTTCTAGGAATAAACAAAAATGATCTGCCAAAAATATTAAAATAAAAAATCTGGTTAGTCTTATTTGGTTAGTTGTAACTTTATAAAAAAGAAACAGTGAGAAAATTTTTACTAAACTGAAGAAACAGTGTAATAGTAATGAAGCTTTTATCTGTACACACCCTGTTGTACAACATGACACATGATCCTTATGCTGCCTTTAAATCCTCTTTGGAAGTTCGTGCGTACGAGTTCAAGCGGTTTGATTTGGTAAGAAATCAGACGATGGTGAGAAAACATCTTTATATATAACAGTTAATGTTTTGTTAATGACATACCCCTAGCTGTAAAAAGTTGGCACTTATCAGGGGGGAAAAGTACAGCACCATTCTCATACCTACATCAAGATTATTTTAAAAAATCCTATTCATACGCCCCAGGATAAAGAACATCCACAGGACAATTATACGAGTTTTCGGGTGTAATTATGGCACTGTGGTGGTGTTCCAGTGCGCTCAGCTCATAATTACGAAATTTCCAGCAAGACTTGAAGGCAGCTTTATTAACAATCATCGATCATTCAATCATTACCTGGCTTGATTGACATTCATGTAAAACAAACAAACAAACAAACAAAAAACTGTTTTCTATCTTTCCAGTAACACCTCTTTCTTAATTATTAAAAGTAAAACAGTGAGAAACAAAGGGTGTTCAAGTCAAACAGGGATCTTTGACTGCACAGAACACAGAGAATAAAAACTCCCTTTATTTCTCTATATAATCCCTTGCTACACTAATGCACTTATATATCTCGTATGTTTCATTGAGTTCCACTTGCTGAATGTTCACAGAAACGACTGCAGTGGGCGCTCTGAGTCGCCTCGAACGGGATCGCCATTCACGACACGAGGAATTCCTAAAAACTTTTACTGCGCTTGAGGTCGTCAAGATAAATGTCAAATTGTTTTACCCCTTGAATTAAACCAAAAGTCTTATCACCAATCCTGGTTTGACTTGAACGCACCTTATAGGTGGCCTCCACCCATCTGTTGTTACAGTATATACACAGAAATTGTATTAAAATAAATCATACTACACTTACAGTCTCTGAAAGCTTAAAAATAGAAACTCATATTCTGTGTGTATCTACATAAAGTGCAACTACAAATCAAGATTTGTTTTATTATTGAGGTGAAAATTGTTTGTCAGACCTGAAACATTTTAACACAACCCAACACTGAACCTCTTGTACAAGGAAATATGGAGATGGGAGATGGGAAGGGCCACACCCATAACGGAGGAAGGGCCAAGGATGGGGTCAAAGTCAAGGCCATGACTCTGTCTCTTGATCTGATGTGAAGCTTAAGTAGAAAATGTGCTTTTGAAAGTCTAATGGCTTCATCTGCACCGCATTTGCAGAAATTCATGGAGTGGACAACAAAACAGACAAGATACATGTCTAAAATATATTGTATACATATCAGTAAAGGAAAGGACACTCCAGCATTGTTGTTTCTCTTTCAGCATGGGTAGAGATGAATTTCTTCTAATAACATCAGTAGATTTCTATTTAATTCCGCTTCCATTGAAAAAAAATGCTGGAGTATTCCTTTAATGGCTTTTACATTTGTCCTGTGTGGCTTCAAAGAAAATAGTCTGGTCTCTAAACCCTGAGGAGGCTTTCTGTCTGTCTTAAACAAATTAGCGCATAAACAAATTAAAGCGTGATTCAAGAGGTGTCCAGATGGAGGACAAAAGACATCTGCACCACTGCGTTTAAAGGAAAACTCCAAACCGAAAGACTTGCATATCAATATTTTAGAATGAACACACGATCTTAAATAGCATGTTTTTTTTTTCTTTCTTTCTTGGTGATCCTACATTTCCCACATTATCCCTGTTTCCTCCTGATAGTTTACCCCTCGCTTTATCTCTAACTATGCAGCAGCGCTTTATTCTTTCCCCACGTCCTCATTCTTTGTAAGTGCTGCTCAAACAGATTAGCTTCCAGAGACTGAAGATTTATTCTACAATAGATAGAACACTGTCCATCCATGGCAAGTCTCTACAGTACCTGCTTTGCATTCTGGGAATTTTTTAGACTACTATCCTCACTACATCTACTGTACATCAGATTAGAAAGGATCATCTTCCTCTTTTGTTTATAGGAGGTAACCACCAAAACTGACCCACATACCAATATATATATTTTTCCTTTTATTAAACCCCATTGTAACTCTGCTATATCAGGAATAAGAGGAGAAATAGAGCAAAAGAAATCATTAAAATGACTCAAAGTGGAGTTTTCCTTTATTCCAGCAAAGCTAATCCATCCGCCTGGAATGAGGGTTACCAAAATCTGAAAGTATAAGAAATATATAAAATACAGAGGGTTCTGTAACATTTTCACCCAATCCCTAACACCATAATAGATAAGCATAATAAGTGTGTTATTCTATGACTAGATTACAAACGTAGGAAAAAACAGTAATTAGATAGACCTGGCAACCCTTATTCCACTCAATTCCCGCTTTCTTGTCTAAATTTGATCTGTTATTTTGATTCTTGGTCTCATAATTGTTTAAGCAATTCAGGTTTAGATCATTATATCCTTTATTGTCTTTTATTGCTTATTTATCATTGCTGTCCATCACAAAGCATTCACTCAGGGTCTTTATTTAGCGCACAGAAAGTATTAATTTATTAGAATTAAAGGAATAGTCCAGTGTTATACGATGCAATAACCAGAACGCTCTTTGTAAGCGTGTATGTTTCAAGTCAAACCGGGAATAAGTGCTTAACCGTATATTTATATATTCTTAATCAGACATATTAGCCTGTCCTGAGACTAGGGGCAGCTGTAATCCAGGTATTTACATTTTCATCTAGTTACCGTTTAATGGGAAGAGTTTGTTGTTATTAAAGTTTAACATCCAAGCCACACCCTGTCCACTTGTAAATGTCCATCCATCCATTATCTCTACTTACCCTATGTAGGGTCACAAGGAGCCTATACCGTACAACTTAGGGCACAGGGCTAAAGGATATACCATGGGTCAGGTGACAATCCTTTGCAAAACTAAGCAGTCCATATAGTCTCTAGACTGCATACTAGAGTCCAGAGCCTTTCGACTGTTGGAGAAAAGGGGATTGCCCTGAGGAACCACATGGCGACCATAAGGAGGCCATGCAAACTCCACGCACACAGACCAGAGGCGAGATTCGAACCCCCAACCCTGGCGGTGTAAGCCAAGTGTTCTGAGATTAATTCATTAATTGTACTTAGATTTTAAAACTCCAACCAAGTACAGTAGGTGGCAATAGTATGTGCACAGAGCAAGGAAAGAAGAAGAGACAATAACACCAACATGGTGAATTTAAAAACACAAGAATTGGGTCGAAGTGGATCTCAGGAACAAGAGCACACAAAGAACAAACTCAATAGTCCCTGAAAAACACTGGAATATCCCTTTAATTACTTTAAATTCTGACTCTGAATCATGTTTGGACACAAAAATAAATCTATCACTCACGCGACTTCTTACATCTTCAAGACATGTTACTCTTATTACCGAGGTTATTCATATTTTCATCAACGCACCACAATGCACAAATACAGCAGTAATGGCATACATTTAAAAATATAGATGGCGTTAAAGTGCTAACATGGAACAGGGAGCCTGGTTTCAGGGGTGAAGACATATACACACACACACACACACACACACACACACACACTGTATACAAACTCGAACCTCATGGCTATAAGGAAGATTCATGGTAATGGAGTGTGTATCTTGTGCGTGCGTATAGGAGTGAATTATAGCGGTAACGAACTCGCAGGTCCTGTGTGGATCTTCAGCGGCAATCCTGTGGACAGACAATCAAGTGAACAATGAATGAAGGAAAAAAAAAAAACGAATGAGCGTCCAAATGAGTAATATTTATTTCTAGGGAGATTTCTGTGTCGCTATACACCTAATCAAAGAGTCAGCTGAAGCTAGCACATCTGAGTTTGCTAGCGAGCTAAGATATGAACAAAAGCTAACTTACCAAACAATTGTATTTGGATACAAGGTATTTTTATTCCAAAAAATACACAAAACATATATATATTTTTATTTTAAAACCCTCTCTGAGAGCTGATTGTGAATAACTGTGCTATGCTAACACAACTGAAAATTAGCTTGGCTTCACATAGAGTTAACTACACTTTAACGCTGCTTTAATCCTCAGGGATAGATTTTTATATTTTTCATTTAGATTTCATTATATGTTTAATGAAAAACTGCTGGTCAGTTGAATTTTTTTGTGCTGTCATGGAAAAAAAAAAAAAAAAACTCAAATAGCATCCACAATTTAAACCCATCAGTCTAAACCAACTTAACTTGCTATCTCTTTAGCCTAGCTGTGTAGAATCTATAAATATAAATAATATATAATAAAAGTATATATTTGATAATATATAATATAATAGTAATAATAATAAAAGATTGGTGTCTGTCTGGTGGTTAGGAAATTGTTTTGTCTTTGATATTATTATTATTATTTTATTATTTTTTTGTTTTTGTTTGTTTTTTAACACTTCCTGGGAACAAACAGCCGTAATGATATCATGAGATGTTATAATATTTGATAACCAAACATTACAGCTTTAAATCACAGACTCTTTAGCTAGCCTTCTAGCTTATTCAAAGTAAGTCATGTATATATAAATTACCTTTTTGAGCCCGGCTGTACGGTGTGCACATTACGGATTGGAGCTAAGAGATTTCCAGACTGTCGTTTTAGACATTTCGTCTGAGATGTTGATGTCAGAGGGGTCAGTCCTACAGGAAAGAGGACAAGAGGAAAGGTTTAACTTTAAAGATCGAGTTCTTACTAACAAACAGAGCAGTTCTTTCTGATAAAACCTGTTGACTGTGATGTGTCTGTTACTGTGTTAATATTTCTGACCGTACTGGTGTCTAGAGGAGTAAGGTACACTTGGCGTTACCTGGGGTCTGGCGTTTTAAGAGATTGCAGTAGCTTGTTGCTCTCCATGGGGATATGCACCGTGTTTTTATCCTCTCCCAAGTCTGAATTATCAACCAAGATCTCCTGTGACTCCTGCTACACACACACACACACACACACACACACACACACACACACACACACACACACACACACACACACACACACACTTCAAATCTCCATATCCATAGCAGAACAGGTTAGGTATTGTTTTGCCGGATGCTCGAGGTCACTGTCTGCACTACCTCCTCTTTTTTTTTTTTAGACGCATCATCAAGTTTCTTCTTTTTGCTCTCGGGCATGAGGTCGTCGAGGTAACTCAGCTCCCGTTTGCTGAAGCAGAAATCCAGAAGTTTACGGATGAAGACCAGCGCCAGCACCTGGTGATAAGTGACACTATAATCAGAGAGTGTACATTTCCACATTGCTGACCACAACAAATTTGTAACGGCACCTGCACCTGCGTTGACATCCACAGTCGGACTGTTAGTTTTGAAAGTTAAAACAACTTTGCTAAAATGACCTTGTGACATCATTGAATGAATGACCCAAACGCTATGTTGCAAATCAACAAAATTCATGCTGATTAACACCCACTGGCATAAAGTACAACCATATTCACGCTCCTTAAGGTTCTAACAAGGCTTAGAATTCTGAACGGAGGTTGGGACAGACACAACGGCTTCAGACACAGAGCATGTGTACAGTATGTCATGTCAACTACGGTATTTCTTGGTATTGTAATGTTATCTCTCTGTTTCATTTCCTCATGGAATATTATCATGAGGTGCATCTTGGCTCCCAAATTACTCACATCTTGGATGATCAATAGCATGCGCCCCTAGTGGTCCAGTGGTAAGCATGCGCAAGCCATCAATTTGGTATTTATATTATTGGCAAAATTGAGTTTGTGGACTTCGTTCAACCTTATCCTATTCATGTAGTCAATATTGTTCTGACGACTCATCTCAAAGTCATGCTACCTTTTAAAAACAACCTAATACCAATATTGTCCTTACATCAGTAGCGTTGCCAAATTAACATCACTTTAATGTTCTGACAACCAAAAATTTCTGCTGGGAAAGTTTCATGGGAAATAAACTCATAAAATCACATTGTTCTCATTCTAAGAACAAACAGATCTATTAATAAGTAATTCTAAGTTGTTGTGGACCGTACCATCATGGGGAATACGATGGCCGCCGGGGACGTCTTGATGACCCATAGTAGGACGAGACAGGTGAGCTGTGTGATAGTGAACAGGTGAACTTTTCTCAGAGGAACATGGCGAAGGTAGATAAAATCCGGCTGATGTTTTGCCGGCATGCCGAACAGCTTCAGGCGGTCGAAGAACTGAGAGAGAGAGAAACGGAGAGACGGAGAGAACAAGAACAAGAACCGTGTCAGGAAATAATTCAATAAGCCTGTAGGTATGATTTTGATAAATTTGTCCATTAGTGAAGTGCAGATTTCCGGGAATCAGTACCTGAATGCCTTTGAGAGAGGACGCTCCCATATAGAGGAACACTCCATACAGTACTGGCATGGGGATGAACTGGGGACACAGAAGAGACAAGGTCATTACTGAAGATGGAACCATATGCAGATTTCACCATGTGACTTTTTCAGTAACCTGCTGTTACTCATTTAGACAAAATTTTATTAAATCTAAAATGTATTAGATTTCCTGTAATTTCACATTCATGTAAATCCAAATAGTTTTGGATTTAGTTGCCATGGTTTTGGTGTGAGATCTTTGAGGAAGCTGTGTCTCCTTGGGGTTTTCCTGTATAGCTTTTCTAGTGACCAAGGGGAAAAAAGGGTATACTTCATTTTACGCTGAATCAGACGTTGAAGGCTACTCTGTACAGCAGGTGCTGGAGATCCTGCATGCACCCACTATACAGTATATATATATATAACCTTTACCCTAACGAGACACCTTTGACCAACCTGTGCATGATCCTTGATTTTACTGTTCTGCCATTCAGATTGCAAAATGGCATCTTTCGTTTCTAATAAAGACCTCAAAGGAAAGAGTTAATTCGGCAGGAGGCATTCTGAGAGGAGTGCAATTATTTTACATCTGAAAAACTTGTACTGAACACACTTGTACACCAGAAATATAGACAATCTGAGACCATCCTAGCCTATCCTTAAGCCCCAGTTACACACCAATAGTCAGAAGAAACACACATTACTTTGGAACCACTATCGAATGACACCTTAGTTGAGATCAAATCAGTATCAAATGTAATGAGGGTATAGTTTACTGTTAACCCATGAAAGTTCTTACTGTAGCTGTGGACATGGTGTACTAGAATCCAGAATCAGAATGTCATCAGGTCTACTGCAATCCACTCTAAATGACCGATGACCTTAATGAAATGAACTCCATCTCAGAGACCATCTGTTAGATCTCTACTCATTAGTTAAAAGCTGCATATCTTGCCTTAGGCTGTGAAAGCCTAAGTTTCTACTATCTTCTGAAAACAGTCTACAAATGATTAAGTGTAACGGCAGGGAGCTTACCAACTTGGATTAGCCGAATACACAAAACCTCAATGAATGGATAAACCAGCCTTCCATACCCACGATAGCTTCTTTCATGGTTAATAAATGTCAATTATTAAATTACTGACTCTCCATTGGGCAAGAAGTGTTTTAAACGGCCCTGCCTAAATGCCCTTGGGAAGAAAGCCAAATGAAGCAATTTGTTGGTCTAGACATCCAGACCATGATGTATATCAGGCAGGTGATTCGGAGCCAGAATGACCTCATAGAGCATGCTGAGGTCAACAAAAAGCAGGCCTGATATAAAATCTAACCCAAGCTGGTTCACTGTCAGGCTTGCTGAGTGATAGATGATATCAACTAATGATACGCTCATGATGTGTGTTATGAGTTATGGAATAGTCTTCCAATTAATGTTCGGGACTCAGACACAGTCTCAGTGTTTAAGTCTAGGCTAAAAACCCATTTATTTAGCCAAGCATTTTTGTAAACACATTTGCCTTAGGTAAAGGAGCAGATCTGTGGGACTCATGGACGTAGAGTATCTGGTGAACTGGTATGTTTAGATGCTGCCCTCCCCACTCGCATTGATCACTCAGGTTTGTGAAATGATTTGTCGCTTTACATCACAGGGAGATGTAATGTCATGTCTGTGTTTCCTTCAGGCTCCAGCCTTTTAGTTATGCTGTCATAGTTAGTCCTGCCGGAGTCCCTGCTTGCACTCTGCACTGAATATACATTCATTTTATATATTGTTTGACTGTGACCAGATCTAACTGCCATCATTCCTTCTCTTCTTCCCTCTCCTCTTCTCTCTCCTCTCTCTCTCTCCCTCTCTCCTTTTCCCTCTCCCTGTCTCTTTTGTCGAGCTATACATGTCTCTCATCACATGTTCTCTCATCTCTCGCTGCCAGCGATCCAGACCTCCTCTGCCCCCAGGAGCTGTCTGACTCGTACTGGTGTCCTGTTCCAATAATGAACTGGACTCAATTTTAACTTAAACACATCTGCTGTTATACTGAACTTCCAATCTCACACAGTATGATGCAGAACATTCTCTGCTATCCGTTTTACCCAAATGAGGATGGGTTCCCTGTCGAGTCCGGTTCCTCTCAAGGTTTCTTCTTATTATCATCTCCTTATCTTTTTCCTTGCCACTGTCGCCATCGTCCTCGGCTTGCTCATCAGGGACAGTCTTATCATTTTGATTCATACACGTTCACATCTCATACAAAATTAAATTTTGATTGTGTAAAGCTGCTTTGTGACAAGGTCAATTGTTAAAAGCGCTGTACAAATAACATTGAATTGAATGATGTACCTGTAAAGCACCAGTCATAAACACGGAGCAGCCCATGAGCAAGAAAATGAACAGCCCAGTTAGTCTCTGTTCTCTGATGCCCAGGAATCGTGGCTGCTCTCCGGGGGCGGAGCTTTCTGATTCCAGTTTTAGACTGTTGACGTGGGAAATAGACAGCACAGTCGCCGCTACGAACCATGGCAAGCCCATGACTGAACACACAGCCAGCATCAGCCCCACCATCAGCAGGTCCAAGTGGTAGCCACAGCCCTTCTACAGAGCGAAAGGAAAACACACACACATTGTATAAACAAATCTAAATAAATAAATCTAGCTAATCCATTACCTGATATAAACTCAAGCTGCACAGAAAGACAGAAAACACACACGTCTCACCTTCAGTTTATGTTCTTTGCGATTGATGATGACGGCTGTGATTTGCTGGTCCATAAAGATGAGGATAGTGCACAGCATGGCCGGTATCGGCGCTGCCAGAACCGTCCACCACGGGTTCCGACCAATCGGGTTAATCAGCCAGCCGCGGTCATCCCGTGTAGGCTAACGCAAAATCAACAGTAACATGCTTAGCAGAAGTTTAAGAAACGTAACAAAGGGGCTGCTGTGTGCGAGAAAACATCATGAAGTGCTCTCTAGTACATAGTAATGTGCTACTCTAGTGGAGATTATATACTGCATGGCCAAAAAAGTTGGACACTCCAAGATTTACTGTAAGTGGCTGCCACTCTTTTACACTCTTTTATTTTTTTATCATTTAAGGTCGTCAGCTGCCTTCATTTTATTGCTACTTAACGTTGCTGAGCCTGGACCTGAGTAGCTGAAGCAACCCCAGATCACAACACTCCAACCTCCAGAGGCTTGTACAGTGGACACTATGCATGATGGGAGCATCGCTTCATGCGCTTCCCTTCTTACCCTGACACGCCCATCGCCCTGGAATAGGCTCAATCTGGACTCATCAGACCACATTACCTTTTTCCATTGCACCAACGTCCAATCTTTATGCGCCCTAATAAATTTTAACGTTTTTTTCCTCAATAGACTCACCGACAGGTGTTTGTATGGACACACAATTGTTTAGTCACTTCTAGTAGAGAATATAAGATGCAATGCTAAAGGAGCCTAATGGGTGCCATTCCTGCCCTCTGGGCTGGCTCTTTAGTAGGACAAAAATTATTTCATGCTCTACAGGTTCCTCGTTTGGCTCTTGTTGCCACAATAATCGCTATAGTCCTCTTTCAGTGGAAATACAGGTAGGTATCTTAGAAGTTTCATCAAATTTACCTTGGGCTTGTTTTTTTTACCTTAAATTTGCTTGGCACTTGAAGTTTCTGTGATGGAATTCCAATGGCGAAGTCGATCAGCACCATGAGAACAATTGTCAGGAAGACGGCAAAATCACTGATCATAGACCGCACCTTTGGCAAAAAACAAATAAATAAATAAAAAAACCCACATAGCACAAAATATTCTGAATGGGTGTATGCATGTGTGTTTGTGTGTTTAAGGGGGTGTTTGGTGCATCACATTCATGCACCAAACATTTTGTTTACACTAAAGTCAGTTTTACCCTCGTTGGAAAATAGCTGCTGGTCTTGAACTGCTTGAAGAAAGAGGACAGGAAGAAGGTGGAAAAAAACAAGATGGCCGACCAGAAGAGCACATCGGGGGTGTAGGGGCCGTGATGACCACAAGCTGTCCCGACAAACTGGCCGTGCAGATCTAAACACTGCTACACTCACACACACACACACACACACACACACACACACACACACACACACACACACACACACACACACACACACACACACACACACACACACACACACACACACACCAATACACCTTTTACTAAAAGTACCTTTTAAGTACCAAACATAAGAAAAAAAACACTGTCGCTGTCTTACAGGAAAATAATCAGCCACATGGTGGTGCGATGAAGTTGATTATTTTCCAATAAAGAAACATCTCACAGTGGTTTATTCCGCCAATTTGCCAAAAGTTTTATGTAAAGTAGCTTTACCGTCACAGTGAGGTTGCTCCATGGCACCACGGATGCCGTAATGTTCCTCTCATTCCACATCTTCAGAGTTTTATCACTGGGGTTGTCAGGCATTGTACATCTACAGCTGAGAATACACAGGACAGGACAGTGTACAGAATAGCACTTCTAAATGTGCTAAATGGGACACAGAAACGTATTTTCATCTGAGTACATGAGTTTCACCATCACCATCACTAAATTGTGTGTGTGCGTGTGTGTGTGTGTGTTCGTGAACACTCACTAGGCCAGTGTGAGTTTATCCAGGTCATTGTGTGAGTTGATAGGATAAAGTTCTCCCAGATGAATGAGCTTCTCTAAAGCCTCGTAGATAAAGATGAGGCAGATGAGGGAGGCGAAGGCTTCCTCTGTGAAGCGTGTGATGTAGCAGACCAGAGAGCTAGCATCCGTCGCTACCAGGATAAAACACAGCAAGGCCGTCCACAGGCCAATACAGGTGCGCAGGGACAGGTAAGACAGTTTATAATCACTACAGAGAGAGAAAGAGAGCAACAAATCTTAGGTCAAAGAGATTTTATTTCATTAATCTATCCACTCCATTTATCTATCTATTCCATGTACCTATCCACTGACCAATCCATCCATCCATCCATCCATCCATCCATCCATCCATCCATCCATCCACTCACATATCCAACCATCCTGCCTTTCCATCTACTGGGGTATAGAGGCCATAAAGATCTATTAGTCCATGCATGCATCCATCCTTTTTGCAAGCCAACTATTCCATCTATTTACTCACTTTCCATCCATCCATCCATCCATCCATCCATCCATCCATCCATCCACTATCCTTCCAGTCATTCCATCTACATATCATCTACTATCCTCAACTACGCACCAATCCATCCATCCACCCATCCATCCATCCATCCATCCATCCATCCATCCATCCATCCATCCATCCACTCACATATCCAACCATCCTGCCTTTCCATCTACTGGGGTATAGAAGCCATAAAGATCTATTAGTCCATGCATGCATCCATCCTTTTTGCAAGCCAACTATTCCATCTATTTACTCACTTTCCATCCATCCATCCATCCATCCATCCATCCATCCATCCATCCACTATCCTTCCAGTCATTCCATCTACATATCATCTACTATCCTCAACTACGCACCAATCCATCCATCCACCCATCCATCCATCCATCCATCCATCCATCCATCCATCCATCCATCCATCCACTCACATATCCAACCATCCTGCCTTTCCATCTACTGGGGTATAGAAGCCATAAAGATCTATTAGTCCATGCATGCATCCATCCTTTTTGCAAGCCAACTATTCCATCTATTTACTCACTTTCCATCCATCCATCCATCCATCCATCCATCCATCCATCCATCCACTATCCTTCCAGTCATTCCATCTACATATCATCTACTATCCTCAACTACGCACCAATCCATCCATCCACCCATCCATCCATCCATCCATCCATCCATCCATCCATCCATCCATCCATCCACTCACATATCCAACCATCCTGCCTTTCCATCTACTGGGGTATAGAAGCCATAAAGATCTATTAGTCCATGCATGCATCCATCCTTTTTGCAAGCCAACTATTCCATCTATTTACTCACTTTCCATCCATCCATCCATCCATCCATCCATCCATCCATCCATCCACTATCCTTCCAGTCATTCCATCTACATATCATCTACTATCCTCAACTACGCACCAATCCATCCATCCACCCATCCATCCATCCATCCATCCATCCATCCATCCATCCATCCATCCATCCACTCACATATCCAACCATCCTGCCTTTCCATCTACTGGGGTATAGAGGCCATAAAGATCTATTAGTCCATGCATGCATCCATCCTTTTTGCAAGCCAACTATTCCATCTATTCACTCACTTTCCATCCATCCATCCATCCATCCATCCATCCATCCATCCATCCATCCATCCATCCACTATCCTTCCAGTCATTCCATCTACATATCATCTACTATCCTCAACTACGCACCAATCCATCCATCCACCCATCCATCCATCCATCCATCCATCCATCCATCCATCCATCCATCCATTATCCTTCCAGTCATTCCATCTACATATCCTCTACTATCCTCAACTATGCACCAATCCATCCATCCATCCATCCATCAACTTTTCTTGTATAGTACCCAACGCTTTTTCTCAGAATTTTCTCTTGCCTAATTAGTGTTAATTATTTTACCATAATTAATTTGTACTGACCTGCAGAACTTAAAAAGGATTTTCTCAAACACCAGAACAGGTCCGGTGCTGCCGAGGATAGTGAGCGGCTGACCAGCAAATAGAGAGTATGCCATGCCCGTCATTGAGGCTCCTAACAAAGATTCGATAGCACTCTATAACAGAAAAAAAAGAAGAAAAAAAACATAATTGATAAGTCCTTACTAAATAGATCAATCTGACAGAGGTAGTTACAGTTCAGTTATGATGCCGTTGTGTGTGTACTCTATATGGGTGGTTGGTGGAAGGTTGGTTCTTACAATGCGTCCCTCGGTCGCCTCCCCTAGCAGCCCACCGAAGGTGATGACAGGAGACATGCAGGCACAATAGAGGAATAGGAATGATGCCACACACTGCAGACTCAGCCCATCTCTAAAATCGCTCAGGTAAAAGGGAGCTTTCCGTTTCACGTCCAGAATCAAACCCCCAAACAATCTGTGGAGATAAACAAATAGACTATTCAGTCTAACTCCACAAAGGACGAACTCTCATAGAGAATTAGTTGTGTAGATAATATCACACCTGCCAGTTCTCTGTAATTCTGGTCCGTGATGTTCTCCGTGTGTCTCCTCCTCAGCAGGAACAGTCGTTCCATTGGGCACACCAGGCATCTTCCTTTTCTCCTGCACCAATCACAGTCCACAATTTATCATTACTTCATCCAATGGCTGCATCTCTAAACATAAACATTTGGATCTGAGCTATAAGATATCATGCAAGATATTAAGATCTCACCGTGTGCACTAAACCAACAAATAGTATAAAAGTGTCAGTATATCAGATAAACACTGTACAATTTATTATCTAACGTGCAGACAATTCATAGCTGATTATGGAGTCAAGTGACTTCTTGTTGATTATTTCCCAATAACAGCATGAACATTTTTCCAATATTTAGCATCGTCCACTTTGCTACCGTACTCCCCAGTGCACCTGCGTGTGTCCAGTATACCTGTGAGGGGACACTCTTCGGGGGTTCGATGCGGATAGAAGGGTCCCACTCCCCCGGCGGCAGCACAGTCACCTGATCCAAAAACTCATCAATCCCAGCCAGCAGGTCGCTCCTGTTCTTAGCCTTGTACGCCACATCATGAAAAATCTAACCACAAGCGAGAAAAAGATTCTAAAGACACACGTTTCATGGGTGATGTCATGACTTCCTGGATCGCAAAGCCTTTACCGCACCTCATCGGTCATAATGGTAGCCATGGATCGTCCGATCTCGTGATACTGCTGAGCTTTTCCATCCGGCCCGAGCAGGATGAACATGAACCTGTGAGACAGACGAGTCATTGAGAAATCCGTCATTTTGAAGATCTCGACTTCAAATACAAAGACTCAAACTCAAGTACCTGGTTGGTATGGGTACTTCAGTGAGTCCAGTTAGCAACACCGCAGGAGAAAGTCTGACAAACGCTACAATGGGCCTCTGCAGGAAGTCCAGCTCCCCCACCAGCACGTTAGATGCTTCAGCCCCGGTAGGGATCTTCTTCATGAAGTGTGTGTCCACCTGTAAAGACCAGATGGGATGCGCTTTCTCAGTAGCATGAGAACAGTTGTTTTTGCGTTTTTGAAAAGACACAGGTCGAGTCATGTTCCTGTACCTTACTGAGGTCCACTTGGCCGTTTTCCTGCCCCACCCCATTTTTCACTTCAGCAGGTAAAGCAGCAGGCTGAGGGGATGTAACCTGTCCTGTTAAGGGACACAAAGAGCGTGTAAGTCAGTGCAAGGTCCAACTTGTCTGTATGAACGTGTGTTTGAATGTGTGTGTGTTTGAAGGAGCGCTGACCAGAGGTCTTGTCCAGACAGTGGGGTTCGCTCTGCTTCCTGCCGGAGTCGGTCAAAGATTTGACCATGGGCAGCAGGTTAGCTCTCTTCTTATCACTCTGGTGGTGATGCCTTTTCAGTAGAGCCTCTCGAACCTTCACCCTCACGCTGTCATCCAACTCGTGAGCTGCCTCCTGATGGTCCAGTACCATGTCTACACACACACACACACACACACACACACACACACACACACACACACACAGGTCCATCAGGAATAAATCCACAACACAACGGTTTTGTAATGGTTAACACCTCTTTTCCTAGAACATCATATACGTATAAATATAAAAGAATACACACTTCACAGTCTTATTTTGTTTTTATTGCAGCTTAATCTCAAATGTGAATTTATATAAATGTAACATTTAAAAAAGACTGTGTTTTTTTTATATACAGGGTGGGCCATTTATATGGATACACCTTAATAAAATGGGAATGGTTGGTGATATTAACATCCTGTTTGTGGCACATTAGTATATGTGAGGCGGCAAACTTTTCAAGATGGGTGGTGACCATGGTGGCCATTTTGAAGTCGGCCATCTTGGATCCAACTTTTGTTTTTTCAATAGGAAGAGGGTCATGTGACACATCAAACTTATTGGGAATGTCACAAGAAAAACAACGGTGGGCTTGGTTTTAACGCAACGTTATTCTTCCATGAGTTATTTACAAATTTCTCTTTGTAACAGCCATTGACATGTCGAAGAGGTTGAAGTTAACAAACAAAACCACCGCTATTGGTCTGAAACTAACCCACAATGGATAGATCCTTCAAAGACTGTTGAAAAAAGTGATGGTATGGTGTGGTATATGGAGTACAAAGATAGTGGGGCCATTCTTCATCAATGGAAACCACATTGAACACATTTTATAAGTGGTCAGAAACTTGTAAATAATTCATGAAAGAATAAAGTTACGTTAAAACCAAGCACACCATTGTTTTTCTTGTGAAATTCCCAATAAGTTTGATGTGTCACATGACCCTCTTCCTATTGAAAAAACAAAAGTTGGATCCAAGATGGCCGACTTCAAAATGGCCACCATGGTC
>JAAGKR010000889.1:65538-67713 GCA_011419295.1 Clarias macrocephalus | reverse complement strand
AGGGTGGGCCATTTATATGGATACACCTTAATAAAATGGGGATGGTTGGTGATATTAACATCCTGTTTGTGGCACATTAGTATATGTGAGGCGGCAAACTTTTCCAGATGGGTGGTGACCATGGTGGCCATTTTGAAGTCGGCCATCTTGGATCCAACTTTTGTTTTTTCAATAGGAAGAGGGTCATGTGACACATCAAACTTATTGGGAATTTCACAAGAAAAACAACGGTGGGCTTGGTTTTAACGCAACGTTATTCTTCCATGAGTTATTTACAAATTTCTCTTTGTAACAGCCATTGACATGTCGAAGAGGTTGAAGTTAACAAACAAAACCACCGCTATTGGTCTGAAACTAACCCACATTGGATAGATCCTTCAAAGACTGTTGAAAAAAGTGATGGTATGGTGTGGTATATGGAGTACAAAGATAGTGGGGCCATTCTTCATCAATGGAAACCTCAAGGCCACTGGATATTTGAAATTGCTACATGATGATGTGTTTCCCTCTTTATGCACTGAAGCTGCCACGTTCCCTGAGTTTTTCCAGCAAGATGGTGCACCACCACATTATGGGTGTCAGGTCCGAGCATTCCTAGATGAACAGTTTCCTGAAAAGTGGATTGGTCGTCGTGGGCCAGTTGAATGGCCCCCAAGCTCTCCCGATCTGACCCCCTTAGACTTTTAATCTTTGGGGTCATCTGAAGGCAATTGTCTATGGTGTGAAGATACGAGATGTGCAGCACCTGAAACTACGGATACTGGAAGCCTGTGCTGGCATTTCTCCTGCGGCGTTGCTATCAGTGTGTGAAGAGTGGAAGAAGAGGGTTGCATTGACAATCCATCACAATGGGCAGCACATTGAGCACATTTTATAAGTGTTCAGAAACTTGTAAATAATTCATGAAAGAATAAAGTTACGTTAAAACCAAGCACACCACTGTTTTTCTTGTGAAATTCCCAATAAGTTTGATGTGTCACATGACCCTCTTCCTATTGAAAAAACAAAAGTTGGATCCAAGATGGCCGACTTCAAAATGGCCACCATGGTCACCACCCATCTTGAATATATATATATATACAGTACAGACCAAAAGTTTGGACACACCTTCTCATTCAAAGAGTTTGAATTTGTATTATGGCAAGTAAGAGAAAAAACGAGTCGCCATCATTACTTTAAGAAATGAAGTTCAGTCAGTCCGAAAAATTGGGAAAACTTTGAAAGTGTCCCCAAGTGCAGTCACAAAAAGCATCAAGCGCTACAAAGAAACTGGCTCACATGCGGACCGGCCCAGGAAACTAAGACCGAGAGTCGCCTCTGCTGCGGAGGATAAGTTCATCCGAGTCACCAGCCTCAGAAATCGCAGGTTAACAGCAGCTCAGATCAGAGAGCAGGTCAATGGCACACAGAGTTCTAGCAGCAGACACGTCTCTAGAACAACTGTTAAGAGGAGACTGTGTGAATCAGGCCTTCATGGTAGAAGATCTGCTAGGAAACCACTGCTAAGGACAGGCAACAAGCAGAAGAGACGCGTTTGGGCTAAAGAACACAATAAAGTACACAAGAAAGAAAACTCGCTGAATGAGAAGGGGTGTCCAAACTTTTGGTCTGTACTGTATATAAAATATGAAGTGTGAGGTTGAGAATATTCCGACTCCAAACGAAGCCCACACACTCGTGTCTCACACTCTTCCATCAGGCTGACCCTGCACGCGCTCCACTTCTGAAACACAGCGCAGTCCGAAAGCGAGGTCAAAAAAGACGGAGTCAGAACCAGATTCCATATAAAAAAATAAAAAAATAAAAAAAATATAAAAAAATATAAAAAAAAAAAATATATATATATATAAATGTAAAAAGCAGATTTTTTTTACACAACCAACATAGCGACACACATGTTCACATGGCAAACTGTGTTTTGTTCATTCAGAACTTGTCTTCTCCTAGTGTCTCACAGCACCAAGAGCTAACAAAGCACACTATATATAAGTACGGGGGGCGTTCAAATCAAACCGGGAATTGTGATGACCTTTCTGGTGACTGACATTTACAGACGACCTCAAGCACAGTACGGTGATGAGACTTTCAAGCCTTTCAATAACTGGCTGTGGTGACTTGGAGCCCACATACAGTCGTTCCCGGGAACATTCAGAGGGTGGAATGCCCGAAAATCGA
>JAAGKR010000889.1:53038-60538 GCA_011419295.1 Clarias macrocephalus | reverse complement strand
AAAACTGTTGGAGTCTTCATTTTAAATATGTGAGTTATGAGTTGCTGTGTAAAGGCTTTGCTTGGAGTTTGCAACATTTACTTGTGTATAATTTATCACAAGCCGGCGAATTTGCAGCATGTGTTCAATACAGGGTCGCTTACAGTAACTCTTAAACACACAGATCTCCAAATCTGTGACTCTAGCAGCACAAGTCCACCTCCACAGAGAGAAGAAGCCCTGGGGGTCCCGGAGAGACGTGGGGAGACGTGGAGGGGGGGTTTATCCGTGCACTTCCACCCCCTGTTAGACACATCGGCAGGGAATAAAACCGCAGTTTGAGGGTCTGTGACGTGGATATGATTTATTAATGGGGCGCCTCGAGGGAAGGTATTGACAGAGAAAATACATTTAATCCCATTTGCAGTCTCTGTTTCTGCCTGCTGAGGAAAAACGTTTTAGTGTTCTGGTTTAATTCAATACAGAACGGAGAGAAAAGGGCGAGGACGGGATACTTGCTGCAGGGTAAGCGTTATTTAAAGTGTTTGCTTGTTTGTTTTTTTAAAGAAATGAAAAGAAAATAGGACACGATGAACAAATATGACACCAAACTGCAAAAGTACTTCTGAATTTTGTTTTTGTGAGGATTAGCATATACACACGCAGCACTTTTAACCCTTCTGGAACAGGAAAATACAGTAAATTAATTTTAATTATATTCATAATTAAAGACAAATCATTTAAAATATTTATTGTATTAAACTTTGATTAGTTGCAACATATAAGTTGGATTCCTTTGGGGACCAAAGGCAGATCCATCCTATCCTAGCCATTGCAGCTTCACCACTTGCCAAAGAAAGTCAATGCTGGCCACAACAGAAAGGCACCGTTAGGCAAAAGCCCAAGGACCCAGCCTTGAAACTTCTCAGCTCCCAGTTAGATTGAGCACCCATGCACTGTAGAAACAAGTCTGATCAACAGGACCCAAATGATCTGCTGCCAACGTCCTTTAGCCAGAACACCACAGCACACCCCCAGAAGCCCATCAGAGCCACGCCCCAAGGGGCCAGAGCTGCCTGGGTGGCACGAGGCGGGTAATATATTATCTTGTAATGTTATGGCTGATTGGTATATATACACTTCCTAGCCGAAAAAACAAAAAACAAAAAAAACATAACCATTTCAGAAGGGTCAAATTATTCGCCTACATCAAGCAAGAAAACAACAAAGGAGATTTGAAATGACCAGAACTGGTTAAGAAACCTTCAACACATTATCAAAACCTGGAAGGATAACGCTGAACCATCAACTTTGTGGAATAAATGTGAACAGAAAAAATCATGAATGGATATCACTTGGTGAACAATCCGTGAATTTGCATGTTAAAAATCAAAAGTAAAAAAACAGAGCTATGTTTAATAGTGGAAGTAAAAGCATTTCCATATACACACCGTGTACTCACAGGATTGGGACTAAACATCTGTGTATCCATAAGAAAACTACTTGGAGCGATGGAAAAACACCATGTGACCTGATGAGTCCAGATTGAGGCTATTCCATCAGAGTGATGGGCGTGTCAGGGTGAGAAGGGAAGCGCATGAAGCGATGCTCCCATCATGCATAGTGTCCACCGTACAGAGCCTCAGGAGACAGTGATATGATCTGGGGTCGCTTCAGTCGCTCAGGTCGAGACTCAGCAACGTTATGGGCAAATAAAATGACGTCAGCCGACCACCTGAATGTACTGAATCACCAGAACATCACATCTATGTAGTTTTTCTTCCCTGATGATACAGTACGTATTCCAGAACTCAGAGTGTGAAAGGCAGCATCAGGAATCATTTTCACACATGAACTGGACACCACACTGTGTGCTGTAATCAGTGATAATGGTGATTAAATGAAATCTTATAGTGTGTGACTTTTGGCCAGCCAGTGCATATTTCCAGTGTGTGTGTGTGTGTGTTTGTGTGTGTGTGTGCAAATCAGTGATTTTAACTTATTTATCTGGAAAGTAATCAGTGTCTGACTTTAAAATATACAGTAGGAGGATAATAACAGCATGTTCTAAATTCTTTTATTCCTATTTAACTTATTTCAGATTTTTATTTATTAAACACAATGATGTTACATTTTTAACGTTTATTTATAGTAAGATTTATTTCTCTGCAACATGCACAATATATAATTGTATTCCAGGTATCATTTAGTTACAGCTAGAATCAGCAGTTCCTTCAGCAGCCTTGAATTTTCTTCTTTTGTTGAGAATAAGACAGAAAAGAAAAAAGCAGCTGACAATGGAGACTCCTTACTAAACTTAGCTTCTAGAGAATTCACATCGATGATTACTGTACTCCTTTCTGTTGTTTCTATTCTGGTTATGTAGGACATCCACAGTTCACTGTACAAATCCCTATAAATGTGCTGTTGCTATAGAACAGCGTATTATAGTGGAGCTTTATTATAACCCTGTGAACTGTGTTTGTGCTACTGTCAGGGCTTTCCGCTGAATCAGAATAGCGATGTGATACAAAACAATGTCAAGCTTTAATAATACAAAATGTCAGTGTGCCCTTCTCCACCTGAATTTGGCATTAGTCATGCAGAGCCGGCTTTTCCCACGGGAAATGACCCAAAAGACTTCAGTGCATTGGTTTCACTCACATGCTGTATGACATTCACGCATATAATTTAGACACGAGCAAGTGTACAGTTAACCTTAATGACGTAAAATTGCACATTTACTCATTAAACCTGGGAAGCAGATGTGCCGGCTGTGTAAATGAGCATAGAATGATTTCACAGGAATCCGGGGTCATTTCATTGCATTTCTTTGTAATGTGTCTTATGTGAGGAAAATCATTAACTAACTAACAGTAAAACTTCTGTGCCTCCATTGAACTACATTATTCCGCTGCTTCTGTTGATCAAGCAATGAGGGCTGTAATTAAGAGCCAACACGGAGCACTCAAGCTAGCCGGACTGCTGCTCTGTCACCTGGCTACCATATACGCGCGCACGTGTGTGTGTTTAGCCATTAACGCTTCCCATGAGAACCGGAATGAGTTAATTCTTATCATCCAAAGCTCTCACAATCTCTCTACATGAAATTCTCAAAGTGCTGAACTCCTCCGACAGGCCAAGGCAGATACTCTTCTACAGCGATGCCTCGGCATGCAAATTTTAATCCGTTCCGGGTCCTTAAGACGAAATTTCCCTATTGTGAAACGCATACGAAATAACATAAATGCAGCTAATTCGTTCCAGCCACCCAAAAATATTACCAGTTTCCAACACTATAATGACACTTTTGCATATAAAAACAATCAAACATTCAGAAAACCCATGTAAATGAAGTAAAATGTGAAATAAATAGACATTAAACCTCTTTAATTTAAACCTTAATTTATAATTCCTCTTTGCACTGGCTGCTTTAAAACCTAAACTGAAAGTGGCTCCCCTTTCTCGTATGTCGAAAGTGCTTTGTATGCTGAGGCAAATTTCTTCCGTTCATGAGGCGCGGCGTCTGTATGCTGACTGTATTTTGTTAGCATGGCTACGCTTTTCAAAATGACGAATCCAAAAGGACAAATACTGTCTGGTAAGCAGAAAAGAAACAAAAAAAGAAGCATAATAGTGAAATGTGAAGAAGAGAGAATCAAATGATTAAGAATGACAAGCTAATAAGTAATGTAATGCTAGTCAAAGCTTACAGGGAAATCAAGCAGCTAGCTAAAAGTTAGTGCATGTTATGCTAGGGATTTAACTTCCTTTCCTGGTACAATTTCTCCTTTTTTTTTTTTTTTTTTGGCTCAAATCTTCCTAAAAGCTTTGCGTTACTAATACTATTGTAAGCTTTGTAATGTAACAATGGTTCATGGAAGTTTGATCCAGGACTACAGCTAGCATGCAGCATATAGTATCGCATATCATCGTATTAAAGCTTAAAATAAACCAACACATCGATTTTGTCTCGCAGGTATCCTCCGACAGAAATAACTTCTCTCATATTTCTTAATCGATAACATCGTCTGTCATTTTTAGGAAGAAGGTCACTGTGAAATGAATTCAGAGATTATTATTGTTGTTGTTGTTGTTGTTATGATGATGATGATGATGATGATGACTATTATTATTATTATTGGCAAGTTAAATTTGAAGTCTGTAAATGAACCAATTAAAAGAGTGATGCAAATAAAGGTTTATGAAGGGATCTGAAGAAATTTGGTCTGGTCCATTTTTTCCAAGTTTAAAATGTTTAAAATTATATTTAAAAGTAAAAAGGGCTGAATGACAAAGTTTCATCTATGCTTTAAATGCAACTGCTCCTGTTACAGCGCATGCCGTAGTGTATTATTCCAACTTTCTGTTAACATTTAGCCTCTATAAGTTAATTTAGACAACCAAAAATATTCATTTATTTTCAAGTGCAGCATCGTCTCTTCTGACTTTAGCACAACGGAAAATTTCACCGTAGCTCTGATAATCCCATTTCGTTTGCTGCCTAAGAGAACGCTCCTGTGAACGAGCTATTACTACGGAAACAGTAATGTTATTCAAATTAATATACTGTAAACCTGGGATATGAATTACAGCCAGAGCTACACTCAGAGTTTCGGTTTACAGACCAGAAGAATTCAGTGTCCTTGTGGCATGGGGGAAAAAAAATTGTAGAATATAATTATATGAGCACTGGTGGGTCAGTGGTGTTCCCAGTTCACTGGATCCCAGTCACTGGATGCAGCGCCAGTCCCAAGCCTGGGTAAAACAGGAGGGTTGCGTTCCCAGAAGCTGCATTACATTTATTATTATTATTATTATTATTATTATTTCTTGTCTAGTTAATCATGTAATATACAGTTTTCTTTAAAAATATTATCTTGTAATGTTGTTCATTATATATATATATATATGATATAATAAATATATACAGTGCCTAACACTTGCACAGTATGTAGATTAGCTTTGTATTTATTTGTATTTATCTATCGTTAAACGATGTTGGATAAATGTGTAAAGAAACAGCAGCTAGCTACAGTAAAAGGACTTGAACAACGTTAAAGACTGTCTGGTTTGGAGTTCCACGTGATTCGACAACTCATTGACCTGACAAGGTCAATGCTGTAGTGTTTTTAGCCCACAACTGATTAACTAATTAGCGCTTTGCTACCGACTGCATCTGCTTAGGCTGATTGAGAGATGAAGGTCAACTGGTTTCAAGGAGGAAAAAACCTACCAGACCAATGAAACTGCCAACAAGTAGGTAGACGAAAAGTGTATAAATACGCAGCTCATTACCATTTATTTAAACAAGTCGTATTCAAACAAGCCACATTTAAATCTCGAGTGTACGCACTGTTGTAGTGTTTTTCAGCATCCTGACATGCTGCAGTAGTGTAGGAGTTCATCTACCTCCACAAGTTCATCAACAACATCAAGTGACTCTGACTCACTGGAACGTCAGAAGCCAAGAATAACGAATTTAAAAATATGCAGGGAAATGTACCGTACGTGGATTTGCATGTGCATCAGCAAATAATGAGTCAAAAGCAAAATGCAGAGGCTTTAATATTCGCAGAATATTTGTAAAGTTCACTTCGGGTTATTTAACCAGAAGTTTGGGGCATCTTTAATTTTTTCTTCTATTGTATTATAGCAACTACTGCATTAATACGTCTCACTTATCGATTTATTTGTACACTGTAAACCCTGACAAGTAGACATTACTCAGTGCATTTAAGGACATTTCTTGCTTTAAATCATTTCATTCTTCAAACCTAAAATTGGATGAATACATGCACATCGTTAAGTAAATTAAATACCGTGTAAAGAAGCTGTTATTAGCACATTGCAATCCTTGTGACACCTATCACAGTCTATTAGGAAGCAAGGACAGACAGGATCCAGGATCTCTGCAACAGAAAGGGTTACAGGACATATTGAAAGCCTCGGCTTGGTAGTATTGGGGTGTAAACCTCCAACCTTTTGATCAATAGCCTAGAACCTTAACCATTGAGTTACCACTGCACTGGTGAATGAAGATGTAAAAGCGATTGACATTTTAAAGAGACTTCAAGCACGGTACAGTGATGAGACTCTTAGCTGAAGTGAAACATTTGAATGGTGCAAACATTTTCAGCAATACTTTCTACCTAGATGGTGTCAAAGCACCAATGAGACACTGGGATAAGTGCATTAGTGTAGCAGGGGATTATATAGAAACATAAAGGGAGCTTTTACTCTCGTAACTGTGTTCTGTTATTCTGCACAATCAAACGTCCTGCTTTGACTTGAACAGTATGGCGCAGTAGTATAAATATCATCATTTCTAACCCCCTAAAATAGCTAAAATCCAATTTTGTGTCCATTATTGTCATGTTGTCCTTTCAGATCAATGTGTAGCCTACAGCCCTGGTCTCTCTCTCTCGCTCCCTCTGTCTCTCTGGAACACATTGACTTGACAGCTGTATTAAAGATCCTGACTCATTTCAATGCCTGTCACTTTCAGATCCTGCAAAAAAAAAAAAAAAAAAGGCAGGCTTGCACATTGACACATACTCACACACTCACTCTGATGCACATACACGGACACACACACACACACACACACACACACACACACACACACACACACACACACACATAAACTCACAATCAGGTACAATTCACTTAAGTTCTTTGAGCTTTTCTGAAACACTTCCTTTTGCTTCCTTTTGTGTAATCGCTGTACTGCAAGTTTCCTGCTGCTCCAGACGCTAGTGACGATGCTCAGTAAATGAAAATAAACAGCCAGCTACAGTAGCTATCGCAAGCAGAAGGAAACATCTGTTACTGTACATGGCTTTAAATGCAGCATTGTACGTGATGTGGCCAAAAATATACGGACCCCTGATCGTTACATTCATAGGTGGTTCCTCAACAAACTGCTCCTTGACAGTATTAAAGGGATTGTATAGGAAAGCGAGGATTACATTTCTCCCCTCATTGGCTCCAACCTGCTCCTGCATGATGATGCACCTGTACACAACGGCAGCTCAGTTTGACCGCCTCGAGAGCTCAAGTCCCACGACTCAACTTGACAGTGAGCGCACGGGTGCATACAGCTTCTAACCCGGTCACGCGGGGCTTCTAATGCACGTTGAGTCTGGTGTAAGCGTGTGTAATGAGTGGGTTTGGAAAAAAAATTCAGAATGGAGGGTTTTAACACGCTAGATTTTTAATAATGTAACCAGTTCATCTCTATTATTAACATAAAACAGTTTTTACAAAAAAACGAGACAGAGGATAGTACACGTCAGAGGGCAGGTTCATGAGTTTGGATCTAGTTCATCGGTGGGATTTAATTGCCCTCTTGCGCACAAAATGAAGGGTGACATGTCCTCCAGTCCCGCCTGGTGATTACGCCCCTGCACTGATGCGACGAGTAAGACTCTCTCTCTCACTCTCTACACTGCTTATCCCGTTCAGCAACAGGAGACACATCACACGGGCACGTCACGCAAGCGGAAGAGGCAGATATCG
>JAAGKR010000889.1:28533-51379 GCA_011419295.1 Clarias macrocephalus | reverse complement strand
TTTGACCGCCTCGAGAGCTCAAGTCCCACGACTCAACTTGACAGTGAGCGCACGGGTGCATACAGCTTCTAACCCGGTCACGCGGGGCTTCTAATGCACGTTGAGTCTGGTGTAAGCGTGTGTAATGAGTGGGTTTGGAAAAAAAATTCAGAATGGAGGGTTTTAACACGCTAGATTTTTAATAATGTAACCAGTTCATCTCTATTATTAACATAAAACAGTTTTTACAAAAAAACGAGACAGAGGATAGTACACGTCAGAGGGCAGGTTCATGAGTTTGGATCTAGTTCATCGGTGGGATTTAATTGCCCTCTTGCGCACAAAATGAAGGGTGACATGTCCTCCAGTCCCGCCTGGTGATTACGCCCCTGCACTGATGCGACGAGTAAGACTCTCTCTCTCACTCTCTACACTGCTTATCCCGTTCAGCAACAGGAGACACATCACACGGGCACGTCACGCAAGCGGAAGAGGCAGATATCGTTTTCCTTTGAGTGTGTTACGCCATGCCCTAATGATGCACGAGAAGAAGTTTAAAAAGGCGTGGTTGGTGTGCTACAGGAAGCACATGCTAGCCTACACCCTCTCTGCCTGGTACAGTAGGTGTCGCTGAAGGGGGGAGGGGGGGGATGGGGGACCCTAACAACATGGGTGGGACATGAATAAATTAGGGTGAAAACCAGAGGGTTAAGTGTTAATTAATTTATAAAAAATGAATGAAATAAAACAAAGATCTGAGCCATATATGTACAGTATATATGCAAAACAAAAATCTGATTTGGACCACTTTTCCCTGCAGTGTGAACGGAACCGTTATTTAGATTATTTCTGATTTACAATTCACCCAGATTACACTTTCTGTTTTTTTTTTCAGTTTCAGAAATAGTTTTTTTTTTTTTTTTTACTGTTTTGAATACTCTAAATAGAAACTCCATTTCAAACAGATACATTTCATGTCCTTTATCATCATCCTTTCTATGCTGAAAAAGGGATGTTTAGTATCACTTTTTCAGCATAGAAAGGATGATGATAAAGGAAATGATGAAGAGCAATTATGAGATGATTTTGTTACGACCTTATTTCACAATAAAGAAAGAGAGCGAGAGAGGGAGACAGAAAAATGGTGTTGGTCATAATACACGAGACGGCCTCATCTACTAGTCTTTTGGACTTTTAACAACATTAAATCTTACTACAAGCACAAAATAGTTCGACGTATCTTTCAATAATAGATAAGGGAGCCTGGAGCCTACACCAGGAGACCTATAGGGTACGAAGCGGGTACAACCTGGACAGGGTCACTCACACACTACATGCAATCTGGGAGCTCCGATTATCCTAACCTGCATGTATTTGGACTGTAGGAGGAAACCAGAGCACCCAGAGGAAACCCACCCGGCACGGGGAGAACATATCAAAATATGCAACCTTTAATTTAAGTCATTAGATCTTAAAAATCAGAGCACTTTGCCATTTTTCAATCATTTTTCTATGTTTTTAATAAAAATACAAACACACACATATACAGTATGTGTGCAGTATAGATACTCTCTTTTATTTACTGATGAACTATTTAATTTTAACCAGCGATACAAACATGACTCAGCAAATAATAAAAAAATGGGTCGCATTGGCAAATAAATAGCACAGATACACATGATCACACGGCCAAAAAATAATATGATTGTTTTTGCGACGTCGTCCCCATGTTCCCATTTCTAACGTCTTGTTCTTGTAGAATATTGGAAATTAAAATTGAACGACTGAATTAATGGAATTAATTAATTTGAAATTGAATTAATTTAAATTGAATTAATTGAAATTGAATTAATTGAAATTGAATTAATTGAAATTGAATTAATGACTAAAACCCCTCTAGTGAAAAGACAAAGAAAAGATCATTTCACATTTAAACATCTGGCTGTTCTTCCAGGGGACATGAGGACGTCCTGCGGCTATGAGAAGAGTTTCCGGTCTACAGTGTAAGTCACAGCGAGAGTGCTGCAGTGTTCCTGCTGCTCCTGGGAGAATGACTCATTCCCCATTCAGTGCAATACATCATCCCTCTAATCACACTCTCTTTCTCTCGCTTTGCCTCTCTGAGGTGTGTGTGTGCTTGTTAGTTATTCAATGTAAATATGGGAGGCTCATAATGTTCTGATCATCTTGATTCATACATATTTGTTCACACATTTTATCCTCATTTCTATGATTTTCTTTTGATTCTAGGAAGCTGCTGGACCGTTGTTAAAAGCGCTATACAACGAAAAGTGAATGATTTGAATAATGTTCAGGTGTCCACAAACTTTTGGCCACGTAGTAAGTCAGTCTGTCTGTCTGCTTCCTAAAACCCCTCTGTCATGCTGACTGTTCCTGTAATCTTTAAGTGCTCTCATATACAGGATCACATTCCACTCACATCCATTAGCGAGTGATTGTGCACAGCAGTATCTCTGCCTCCTGGCCGCCCTCAGCAACCTGACGACGCCGCATTATCGCCATGACAACACACACAATAACTCTTTAAGCCTTCTGAAACACTGCTGTCTTTAGGTGCCCGTTGCTGAACAGCCCTTTTACAAACCTCCGCCTAACGGAGATCATGCTGCTGAAACAAGCTCCTGCTCGGGGTTATATCAGCCATAACATTAAAACCACCTGCCTAATATTGCTTTATGCTGTTTACATGGTGAACACGGGTCAGCATGGGCTCTCTGACCGGTACGCAACTACTCGGACACGTACGCAACAAACTACGATGCACTGTGTTTCCTGTCACCTTTCTATCAGCGCCAGCATTGACTTTGTACTGTTGCTCTTCTGTGCAATCGGACCAGATGGACTAGTATACTCTCCCCACGCCCATGAGTGAGCCTTGTGCACTTGTGCTAATATCCTTGGTCCACTTTTAGTAGGTACAAACCACTGCATGCCAGGAACACCTCATAAGAGCTGCTGTGTTGGAGATAATCTAACCCAACCCTTTAGGCATCACAATGTGGTTCTTTTTAAAGTCGCTCAGATCTCGGGTTACCAACTCCATTAAATAGAAATAGGGGTTGAAGGTTTTTTTTAAATTATTTTTCTAAGGGGCTACAATGGGTCTTAGCTAGTTAGCTAGCTCATCAGCGTGATTGCACGGCTTTGCCTTAACTTATAAATTAAATTATATATCCATTATATGCACTGTTTTGTAAGCAAACGGCACAGCAATGTAAGTTAGCATAAGTGTTACATATTTTTTCCTACACAAATAAAATGATAATTATTATTATAAGGAGATAAGAGCTATATACTAGACATAGGAAAAAATATGATTCTATAAGAATCATGATTTCATAAATATCCTGATTCCATATTATAGTTTCTTAGATTTCTTTTTACAATTTTAAAACTTAAAAAAAAAAAAAGTAAATGTAGCATCTTCTTTATAACATTAGTTTTAAAGTTTTAAAAACCAGGTGCAGCATTTACTGTAAACACTACAAACTAACTTCAAACACAAACCTTTTACTGGGTTTACTGATTTTACAGAGCAGCATGCACCGCTGTCCTCCGCCTTAAATAATATTTCTGAACAAACTTAAGCAAATAATTCACTCCTACCACAAGATGTGTAACTGGAGTGAATCACCTGTAGGGAACAGTGACATTTTACCACCTCTAAAGTCTCGAAACTCCACTCGACAGTGAGCACATGGCGTGACTGTCCGCAAGCATGTGGGCGCGTGCAGCTACTAACGACTAATTTCCTCTCTTAGTGTGTGAGATTAACTTGCTCACAGAGGAGACAAAAGGCAGATTGGAGGCTTTTAATGTATGAATTTTGATAATGTAACACAATAAAAATGTTATATTTCTGTTGTGCCACTTGAAAGCCTCTGCGCTCGTTACAGAATCGTTTAAATACGAGGCTGATTGTTCGATCACCTGTCACGGCCAATCAAACTGAAAACCAGCCAGTTCTGGTCACTGTCTGATCGACAGGTTCATCTCGTTAATTTGTAAAAAGTCGGTGTGACAACATGTAAATTACTGCACAGAATAATTGTGGTAAATAATTGGATTTTCTTCTGTATCTACCTTTATCCTTTGCTCATTTCTCTTTTTCTTTCCTTTTTTTTCTCCTAAACCGCGACTCTAATGGCTGTGACCTTTTCTTCCTATTCCTTTTATCCACTGACTCTATGCTGCTACCTCATATTTTAGTTTCCAATTCCAGGACGTCTCTGTATTTTACAGGACAGTTGACTCCTCTACTCAGATACTGTATGTTTTTTCCTCCTTCCAACACATCAGCTCTGAGAAATGGCTGTTCAGCTGCTGCCTCATATATGCAACCAGATAATTAATGCTCTTCCCTTCAACACTGGGTGGTTTTAACGTTATGGCTGAACTGAGTATACTGGGAATATATTGGCAGTATATCTTAACACTTTGCTCATCTTTCGAATTCCGGATCCCTGCGTTTCCTGGACGCCTTGTTAACGCGCACGAACACCTCTCCGGTAGCGTCCACAATGTTCAGCATCGCTTCAAGGTCATATCCGAGGGCTGACCCGCACATCTGCACTCACATTCACCATGCACATCTGTCCAGGCATCCCTAATGTCATTTAATTCATCAGATAAAAGCATAAACATAGTTCATGCACATCCTCTCTCTGTTGCTTGGAAACGCTTTAAGACCACAATTTTAGACACAAACACACACGCGCGCGCGCGCGCGCGCCGTAGTCTTTTCATTAATGAGCAGTGCAATGCATTAATACGGGGCTTAGTAATAATATGATGCACGAGGGCGGGTGAGCGGGTCCTGCCGCGCGCACGTGCGCTCGTGAAACGGCACTGCGTAACAACACCTGGTTAGATGTAATGACCGATAAAGTGTCAGAGCTGAAATGATGCTTCGGCGTGAGTACGCGCGCGCGCGCGCACGCACTGCCGTATCGATCCGGTGCGCTCGAGCTGGAATGAAATGCAGATGTGATGCTTTTTTCATCATCATAGGAGTTGCATGCGTTTGTGCATGAGCATTTAAAACCAGTATGCAGGCACACACACACACACACACACACACACACACACACACACACACACACACTTAGGATTTAATACACATCTGTACAGAAAAGTGTCCCATTCCCCTATAATAATAATAATAATAATGATGATGATGAGGAGGAGGAGGATAATAGCTAACCTGGTAGCTCAGCATGCTCTCCTGGTCGCTGTTCTCCGCAGGCATCTGATGTTATTCCAGCTATAGCGCTTCAGGAGACGGGATGGATGCAGTGACGGAAAGTCTTCCTGTCCTGTTCATTCCCTGCATGGAACAGCAGCTCAACCGAGGACATCCATCATGGAGGACGAAAAAACAGTAAAGGATGTAATGATAAGGTTTCGAAATAATAGTAGTAATAGTAATAATAATAATAATGACAATAACACAGAGGTCTTTAACAGTGCTTGTCAGAGTGCTTGGGTCTGGCTCCTGAGGCTGCGCGCGCTCACATCCCATGCAGCGAGGCGCTCGGCCAGAGTTAGCGACGTGTGACGTCATTAATGTAGCCTACCCAATCGCATTGTTGCAACTAAATTACTAACATGAGCCTTGAGGCAAGTAAAACAGTGCACTATGTCAAAAGGTCAGTTTTATCTATAGCTAATGTGTCTTTACTGAATGCGTAAATATATGAAAAATGTATGCAGGTTCAGAACAGTGGGATTTTGTTTATTTTAAAATGGACATCAGTACAGTATTTATATCTAATGTGATATGATACAAGCATGGTACACTTAAAAATGATGCCTGAACATCATGGAAAAAAGGAAATGCAATGAGAGAAATTACTTTTCCTATGCTTTTCAGGAACTTCTATAGTCATAATGTAATATTTCAGGTAGGGAACAGGTACACCCTCAGATCACAAAAAAAAATAAAAAAAAAAATAAATAAATAATAATAATAATAATAATAATAATCACTGCACGCTGCTCTTCTTTTGTGCGAATCATATGAGGGGTGCCCATTTTTGCTCGCACTGCTGTTACAAATGAACTGATGTAACCTGTTCACACACTGACCGGGGAGACAGGAGCCTTTGAACGGAAAGTGCTGATAAAACAGTGAGGCCAACAGAAGATTTGATTTAACTGGAGTGTGGATCATTTTTGACTCACCCTTGTAGTTATCAGAAACAGTGAGGTGAAGTGTGCAATGTGCACAACAGTAGAGTTTGGATCTTACGGAGCTAAAGTCATCTTTCGGGCGTCTTCATGGAGAAATTAGTGATATCTTGTTTTAGTGAAGATGACCCAAAGACCTTTTAAGGAGTGTAAAGTTTTAGAGATAACCTGAGGGCAAGTCTGAGACTGAATTAGAGCTTATTCCTGACCTATAAGTGGTATGACGTCCTTACATATGGAGGTCCATTGGTTAGTGTCTCAGCTGTCATGCACACCGCTTGCTACTCAGCCCCTGGGGTTTAGTGCTGGTCCCAAGGCGGGATAAAAATGGCAGGGTTGCATCAGGAAGGGCATCCATTTCCAAAATATAATCCACTATGGCCACACTTACTATAAACACCTGAAAGAACAACGTTCGAATGCCCTCGTGTCATTTTGCTAATTCTTTGCAACAAACCACAATCTTGTTAGACATTCAAGAACAAAATGCAACAATGCAGGCTTAACACCCTGTTTTCTGAAGCATTAAATGCATGATTTCTTTATTTTCAATGTCAAAAAATGTTTTAAATACAGTCAAGTCACCAACGCTAAACTGTTAAATCTGAGCATTATTTTACACTCAGTAAAGATAATCTTTACACACAATCAGGTGCTCAGGTCTGGCCTCATGTCTCCGCACAGAGAGGACAGGATTTGAGTATGGAAATGTTCAGGTCTGTGTATTTGTGTGTGTGTGTGTGTCAGAGATTTCAGAGGTAATAACCCAAGCTTTAGAGATTTGAATACGAGTTTCTGCCCGGAATGAGTGTTTCATTTCAGGAATTCTCCCACATTTTTCAATCTGACATCCATCCACTGTATCTGTAGTGTGTGTGTGTGTGTGTGTGTGTGTGTGTGTGTGTGTGTGTGTGTGTGTGTGTGAGAGAGAGAGAGAGAGCGAGAGAGAGCGGTTACCACAGGCAGGAATACATAATCATACTCTTAGAAGCAAAGGGTAGTTACTGAGTTATGCAAAAAAGATACTGAAAGTGTATGACAGCATAATACCAAAATATTTAAATCTACAGGGTCGGGATGAGACAGAGGTGATAAAATGTCTTAGATTGATGACATCTTTTGTTAGATTTATTTGACAAGCTCTTTCCTTTGGTTTAAACATTCAGTGTTAAATCCTAATGCAAACAGTACAGTAGTGTGGATTAAATATAGTTACACATTAAGAACATTAATATTTAAACCACCTGGTTTTTAAGTTCCCCCGGGGGAGTGGCTCTGCTGGACCTCTGTGCTGTGGTGTCTGGCACCAGGAAGTTAGCAGAGGATTCTTTGGGTACTGTGGGTTGTAGGGCGGGGCCTCCATGGATCAGACTTATTTGTCTGGTGGAACCCTATGGGTGCTTGATTGGATTGAGATCTGAGAAGTTTGAAGGCCTTGTCAGGGGGTCTTGGGCTCTTTGCCTGCTGGGCCCTCTGGAGCTTTTGTTCCCATGATTACAGTATGTCACCAGTTTACTGGGGTAAAATGGGTGTTAAATGGTGTTAATTGATATAAATGGTGGTAATGTTCATCATCAGGTAAAATATATATAAAATGACTGTAATAAAACATTAAATAATTAAAAAGAAGAATAAAATAGAAAATAAAATGTTGCTGGTAATAATAATAAAAATAAATAACCAGGACAGATACAGTAACGGACTATTTTAGTGCTGTAATTCCACACAATTTTGGAGTGCAGATCCTTAGAACAACCATGTTGCATCTTTTCTCTCAACACTTTTAACTTCCTTCATTCTTGCATGTCATTTTGCATGACTGTTTATTGTATGGTGTTCATGTTTTACACAGCATGGTGATGTTTCAGCACATTTCTTGTTCCAAATTCTCATTCAAAGTCACAGATAAACATATTTAAAATAATGATGAAGAATTTATGCATAAGTAAAATATATAATTTATAAGATAATATATATGTACTTTTAAGCAATAAGTAACACATTTATCCTGTTTAAACTCAATAAATAAAAATTACACACTTTTACAAAATTATCAACATAACATGGATGTTATATGAACTTGAAAAAAATGACATAAGGCCATAATCACGTGTCAGAGTGCTGGACCTCTCCCAGAGGCTGTGCTCAGATGGAATTGATGTAATGAGACCTGTTTGCTTTGATCTCTCAGTCTGTATGGATGGACATGTCTCCGAGGGTGGTGACATCATCACTCTACAGGGCTGCCAACGGCTGGTGCTAAACTCCTTTTTAAAGGTTAATCCGCTGCCTTGTTGTGCAAATCAATATACTCGTTATTTGCCAGAACAAGGCATATTAATTATTATTATTATTATTATTATTATTATTATTATTATTATTATTATTATTAAGTAGTTATAGTACTGTATAGTAAACTATGGCTGATGCAAGTTTCTATATAAAGTCTAAATTAAAATCACATTAAAAATGAAGGTTCTTTTAGTTTAACTTAAACTGTGCAATGTTAAAATACTATATGTGCTATAATTGTAGAGCATGATGTAAACTTGTACTCACTGGCGCCATCTAGTGTCATCTGGACGGCAGGTGACTGTTGTTTATTTGCAATTACAATTTTACTTTTGTAAAATTCTCTCCTGTCTCATTATTTCTAGATATTTTGTTATATAAAATACCTTTAGCTTAAAATAACTGATCAAGCTTTTAATAAAGACTCTTACCCTTCTGTACATATGGATTGTGTTTCTGTAACTTTTGAACTTACTGAAAATATATGATATTCAACATCATGTATTTTCTTAGTGCAGTAAAACAGCACAAATATAAATTACAATTATTTAAAAAAAGACTTTTTAATACTGAAAACATGAATTGTTAATTTCTCTAGTTAGTTAGTTTAAATGTATTTATGAACAGGTATAAATCAGGTAATATCACAAAACATCCACATTGTCACATATTTATAATGCTGAACTTATCACCACACAGACTGTAGTATTTATGAGAATAAAACATCAGTGGTTTCATATGCAGACAGTGTTTTTAATAGATAAATCATTTGAAATTATATTTCTTGCAGTTACATTATGAGACTATTCTCCCTAATTCAATGAAAAATGCTTTTTGCTCTTTTGCATGAAGAAATATGAAAAATAAACTTGATGACTCATCAATAGATTTTCAAGATTCACAGGTTCTTTATTTTAAGAAATGAAAATAAAGGATTTAAATAGTTAAAGTATGCTGATGGCGGTATGGTGGTTTAGTGGTTAGCACTGCCGCCTTGCACCTCATGGCTCCAGGTTCGATTCCCGCCTTGGGGTCTGTTTGCATGTTTTCCTCGTGCTTGGTGGGTTTCCTCCAGTTACTCCGGTTTCCTCCCACAATACAAAGACATGCAGATAACATTCATTGACGTTTCATTGCATGTGTAATGCATATAAATGGGAAATATATACAATGGTAATCACCATTAGCCTCCACGGTCCCTAGATGGATGGAATGATGGAATGATGGTAGTGTGCACTGAACTACATGGAATGAATAAGTTATAAGATCATTTTGCATTTGAATCCAAAATGACTCAAATAAATATGTGGCATGAAACTTTTACAGCAATTAAACTACAATAACTGAAAATAAATAAATAAATAAAGTATAAAATTAATAAAAAAAAAATCAAAAGCATCAGTTAAAGAATAATTTAATAAATGATTCAAATCCATAGTGAACCGATTGATTCGAATCAAAGCTGAATCTGAAATGACTGTGTGTTCTACATATACAATTCAATACAATACTGTCATTTACACACAAAATTAATTAAAAACCTTGTAGCATAAGAAATAGTGTAAATGTGCACTATAAATTGCAAGAATCATTTAGGAAATGATTCAAACTCGGTCTTGTGCTCGGAATCGACTCAGTGAATCGAAACACTTGGGAATCCGACACGGCTGCATGTGCAATGAAATGTAGCTCTAAAACGTGTTTATGTGTAAATGTGGTGTGAAAGCGGTGTATTTATATTGTTGTTGTTATTGTTGTTGTTTCCTCGATGGACAACGCGACACCAGGAATGCTTGTGACGTTTAAATCGAGCGTCGGCGTTGCTAGGACACCGTTGCCATGGAAACGTTCAACAACCTGGTGCGAGCCTGGGATCAGACAGAGCGGTGTGGGGATTCGGACTCGAGTAGATTCAGCGTGACCGTGTGTGAGTGGGAGCAGATCCCGGAGTCAGGAGTGGATCAGTGACCCGGACATGAGATCTGGAGATGTGAGTAGACGCGGTTCATCAGAGCCCCGAAATCTCAGTGCTGCAGTTTACAGGAAACTCCGCATGTCCTGCTTTAATAAGCAGGAAACGCGTTAGATGTGACCCACTGAAAGCAGAGGTGTGTGTGTGTGTGCGCGTGTGTGTGCGTGCGTGTGTGTGTGTGTAAATGTGTGCGTGTGTGTGTGTGTGTGTGTGAGTGTGTGCGTGTGTGTGTGTGCGTTTCTGCATAGTCAGTAAAACAAATCTCTCAGCAGTGCTTTTTGCATGGAATGATTTACGGTGTGTGTGTGTGTGTGTGTGTGTGTGTGTGTGTGTGTGTGTTGCACATAGTGCTGTAGATGTTCAGTGTCAGATTTGCCCTCCATTGTAATTCCTGTCTCAGGTGACACCCAATTACAGGTAGATACAGGTGTGTGTGTGTGTGTGTGTGTGTGTGTGTGTGTGTGTGTGTGTGTGTGTGTGTGAATGAGGGCTCAGGTGTGTTTCTGGAAACTCAGTGTGATCTGATCAGTCAAACCGACACCTCTTCACTATGCACTTAAATAAGCAGCAGTAGACGTCTGACTCCCTGCAGTATGTGTGATTTAGAGGTAAACCATCAGTAACATCATGACTGCACTCATATAAAACTTGGTCACTCAAAGTCTTGGCACTGGCAGGTGTGGCCTAAAGCTTCTTTCTTTCTTATTATTTTTTCTATATAATGTACATTTCCTTTTTCATTCTTTTTCTCCTTTCTTTCTTTTTCATTTTTTCCTCTATAAATTTTTCATTCTTTCATACTATATTTCTTATTAATTTTCTCTATGCTTGTTGTTGTAGCCTTTCTTTCTTGTAATTTTTTTCTATATAGTTCCTTCCTTCTTATTCTTTCTTTCTTTCTTTCTTTCTTTCTTTCTTTCTTTCTTTCTTTCTTTCTTTCTTTCTTTCTTTCTTTCTTTCTTTCTTTCTTTCTTTCTTTCTGTTATTTCTATGTCTTTCTCTTTTTCTTGCCCTCTTAATCATTTTCTCCATTTTTTAAAACTTTTTTTTCGTTCTTTCTTTCTTAATAAAACAACCACTTAAATTCATCTGCCTCTGATGTAGTCTGGACTCTTTTGACCACATGACCTTTTCCTGAGGCAGTCCATTCTTTATGCTCCCTAGCAAACTGAAGCCTTTTTCCGATTAGTTTCGCTGATTATTGGTGTTCTTATGGCTACACAACTCTTCAGCCCCAATACCTTGAGTTCTCACTTTCTTATTTTCTTTTTGCCCCTTCGTATCCTTCCTTCCTTCCTTCCCTCCTTCTTTCCTTCCTTGACAGTTCCTTGAGGGGTTTTTAATATTATTCCCATGTTACACTTGTACACATCTGGAACAGTTCACCCTCTAATAAATAAATAAATAACAAAAAAATTCCAACAGCGACCTCAGACAGTAAACACTCCTGACATACAAACTACACTATATGGACACCTGAACATTTTATATCTCATTCTTAAACCATGGGTCTTAACATCTAGTAGTTTCCCCTGCTCTGTTACGATGCGCTCCAATTCGCTGGGAAGGCTCTGCACTAGATGTGGAGTGTGGCTGTGTGGATTTGTGATCTCAGGTACTGATGTTGGGATCAGTCGAGGAGGTTCCAGTTCATCCCAAAGCTGATGTTTCGGTTGGGGGGGAGGGGGGGGGTGATTGAGTTCAGTCAGAGCTCTGTGCAGGACACTCGAGTGCTTAAAGTCTAACCTTAGCACCACATGATTTCCCGGATCTGGCTTTGTGGATCTCACACTCACACTGTGATGCTGCATAAAGGTTTGGGCTTCTTAGGTCAGGTGCAGGAAACAGGAAAGTTGCAGAATTCACAGACATTTTATTCTGTAAACATTAAATGAAACCCTTGTGCTCTGGCATGCCGTTTGTTTCTACAGAACCGAAGCTATGGACGACCTTCATAACATGAGCGTGCAGCAGCAAACGCCAGGTAACACACACACACACATGCTCACAAACACACGGTGTGCACACTACATTCGGACGTGTGCATGTACTAAACGTGTGTGTTTGAGATAGGATCTCCTCAGCAGGCCAGGGCACGGAGCAGTCGTGTGAGTCTTCCCATGATGCGCATTGACAGACTGCGAGCAGCCAAAGCTCTAGCGGCCAAGGCTGTGAAGGTCAGTGAAGACTTTGTGTTTTCTCCGGTGCCGGTGCCTTCAGTCAGAGAGGAGTTTACGCTTAACATGACGATCTGCATCGTTTAGTCTTATTAGCTCTAAAGGAGACATGGAATAAAATATAACGTCACGCATTGAGTAATTACTTCTTAGCCATAATGAGCAAAAGGATTATGAGAGCAATATCACAGCAGTCATACTATGTGATGAAAGAAAGTATAAAGTGTAGACCGTGCTTTGTATGTCGATGCAGGAGAAGAAGGTGTTCTCCGTGCTAGGGCCGTACCCTATCATTCGCGCCGGTCTGAGGGCCAGAGGCTGGGTGGAGCGCCGACTGCCGCGCACATCCACGTGCGGTCGACGCTCTGGAGACCAGGAGTCTGGGGCCGTGGAGGAGACTGAGAGCAGCAATGATGAAGGTAACGGATGATTCCTCTGGACAGACAGATACAACAACTGTGTATGTAAAGTGTAAGCGCTGCTGCTCAGTAGTACGGGGGACCTGTTCATTTATTAATGACCTTTTGTGATGACGGTTTAAGACCGTGAACCCGACACCACACACTGTTCTGCTGAGCTATCAGAGACACGGATCAGTCTCACCCTCCCCGGACAGAGTATGCCATCACTGTGTCTTCTTTGTCTCTGTGCATGGACAGGACAGGACGCAGACAAGGAGGACGACTGTGATGACACGCACCACCTCATGGTGAGCTTCAGAGGCTTTGTTTAATGCTCTATGCTTATTCACACACACACTAATATTTCATTGGAAAACCTTTTGCTCACACTCCCTGAAGAACTCTTTTACAATTTGAATAATAATTTTTAAAAAAATCCATTGATGGAAAAACCTGGTCATTGAGTACATTCTGGTCGCCAGTTGGCTCGTACAGCGGGCACCGGAGATGATGGGTGCATCACTTCATCTGCCTCTCGTCTCACTGCTGACTCTGCACTCTGGAACGGCGTAAATCTGGTGTGACATTTGTCCGTTGCTCCACACTGCATTCGTTTTGCTCACAAGCAAATGGACGCAATTTTCCGGATCTTATCTTATTGATAAGTGGTTTTCTTAAGGCTACACAACTGTTTAGTCCCAGTGTGTGGAAATTCTCTTCCTTTCATTATTAACCAGACATGAGCTGTTGTCTGTCTGCTTCGTTAAATCCAGGTGGTGATGTTTTTTGGGCCGGACAGTGTATAATAATCATCGAGTACACTTGTGTGTGTTTGTTATCATTATTATTATTACTATTTGTGGAACCTGTAATTATGTGTGTGTGTTTCTGCAAGTTTACACAAACATATTTAAACCAAACTCACACAGTCTAACAGCAAATGTTCAGTGGCAATAAACTAAAGTCGCCGAACTTATTTAAACACAATAGTTACACTTCCCATGTAGCAGTGCGAGACGACACGACCACTAAGCCACTGTGCCGCCTGTTTGCATTTCACCAACACCTACAGTACAGTAAGCACAGCCACTGAAGCTGGTCGGTTGAATCAGCTGTGATTGAGCAAAAGAATCACCAAACTGTGTTGGACTCTGGACTCCAGGACTGGAGCTGAAGATCCCAGTTTTAGACTTTCACTGTAACCCGAGTTTAGATTAAACATGTTTCCTGTTCTTCTTGTATGTGTGTATGAGTGAAATAATTATTCATACAGGACAAAATATTTATCATTCCTAGTCTTGTCTTGTTTTGTTTTATTATTCCTCAGTCTCGTCTGGTGCAAAACGAGATGACGTATTTCTACTGGACCACAAGGAGAGACTCGGTCGACTACCTGACGTTACAGAAAGACCAGATGACTAATCACTACACAAAGACATCATCCTTCACCACCAAGGTGCTTCTCTAAAACATCAGGAATAACATCCACTGCATAGAGCTTATATTCAGTATACTGTACAGTATACACACACACACACACACACACACCTGATCCTGTGTCCTTGTCTCAGGTGGGTTTATGCATGAGTTTGAGGAACCTGCAGTGGTTCGACTCGACCGACCCCGACACGTTCTTCCCGCGCTGCTACCGTCTGGGAGCGGAGGATGAAAAGCAGGCGTTCATCGGTCAGCACCTCGGTTCATGGTCATGCGGTCCGTAGTCAATCATGATGCGGGACTGGTACGGGACGCTAATCTCTGTTTTGCATTCTGCAGATGATTTTAGACGAACTGCGTGCACAAGCCTGCTACGGTATGTCATGGAGGGAGCTGGAGGGCAAGTGGAGGACGACAGGATGGGCAGAATCGATCTTGTTAAACAGCCTCTGGGTAAGACAGGTGCTAGCTAAACTCCACAGAGCAAACCGAATTATAAATCATTACACTACAGCATGTTACACTGTACAGTAGTAGAGGAGTAAAGGCATGCAGAAGTGAGTGTGTTTACAGGATGCTCAGAAAAAGAGCAGAAAAAGAGAAAAGAGCCCAGGGATGAACACCGGACAGTCAGCGGTTTGGTATGAATCCACAGCCGCATCCAAACGTTTTGAGGATGACATACAAAGTCTGCTGCTTCAGTGTTTTAGATCTTTTTGTCAGATGTTACTCTGGTATACTGAAGCGTAATTACAAGCATTTCATAAGTATCCAAGGCTTTTATTGACAAATACATTATGTCTCTGCAATTCACCCTGGCATGCTGTCAGTCAACTTCTGGGCCACACCCTGTCTGATGGCGCAGCCCATTCTTGCACAATCAATGCTTGGAGTTTGTCTCCAATTTGTGGGTTTTTGTTTGTCCTCCCACGTCTTGAGTTCTCAGTGGGAGTAAGGTCTGGGGAGTTTCCTGGCCATGGATGTTTTGTTCCCCGAGCCACTTAGGTATCACTTTTGCCTCATGGCGAGGAGCTCCATCATGCTGGAAAAGGCATCGGTCGTTGGTTCGCATTGGTCAAACTGTTCTTGGATGGTTTGAGGACGTTGCTCTCTGAGGATGGCGCACATGGCTGGTCTCAGGATGCTTTACTGTTGGCATGACAAGGGACATGTTTCCTCTCCAGGAAAAACATCAGAAACAGACTGATATTCTGCAAAAGAACCAGGGGTTGGACTGCTGAGGACTGGGGTGAGGTCTTTTTCTCTGATGAATCCCTGTTTCCCAAAGGTTGGGGCATCTGGAAAAAAGCCTGTACATAGAAGAAAAGGCGAGTCCTGTATCATGCCAACAGTAAAGCATCCTGAGATTGTTCATGTGAAATGCTTGTAGTTATACTTCAGTATACCAGAGTAACATCTGACAAAAAGATCTAAAACACTGAAGCAGCAGACTTTGGGAAAATTTAAGTTTGTGTCACTCTCGAAACCTTTGGGCTTGGCTGTATAGTATAAAGTTAAGAATTTACAAATATACCACTTTTTTTTCACAAAAGAAATCCTGAGAATCAGTGCACACAAAATATAAAGTTGAGCTAATAAATACTGTTAGCCGCGGCTGTGTGCTCTAGATTTAGATGCTTATCCTCCGAGCCACCAGGGGGCTCTGTTAAAATTCTGAATGTTTGTAAATTGTTTGCTGCCATGTGTAGTAGAAAACATCTGGGGCACTGCATCAAGTCTCAGTGGATAATTTATGAACTGTAAATGAGATATTAACATCTGGAGCAAAATAACTCGGGTTTCACTTCCACGACATTCCTTCATGACACTTTATCGTATTGCTTGCCTCACTCACTTCGACTCTGATTATTGAAACGATTAATTCAACATTTCTGGCTACTGTTTCGTCTGCCTATTTCTAATTAAACATATTGCTTGTCATAGCATTAAGCACAATTTGTCCATGTTTTCCCCGTTCTCACACCCCCCGTCCTCTTTCCATTCGTCTCCGTGTGTAGGTCTGGGCAAGCATCATAAACATCAAGCCAAGCAGAGGATGGGATTTGGACTGATCGAGACGGCGCTGCGGGTGTGTCAGGAGTATCTAAACAGCGTGGAACACGGTGACATAGATGTCTCTCTGGAAACTCCGCCCATTCTCTCCGACGAGCAGTGGACAAACTTTATCCACAACTACTACACGGTCATTCAGTGAGTATTACATCACAGTCAAATAACATAATTGCTATAGAAAATACACTATCCCATACAGAAGAGGATTTATATCAGACATACGGTAAGATATTCTGCTAATGCTGCAGGGATGTTTGTCTTTATGGCAGTTTTAAGCTTTAGAGTTTCTACACAGATAAACCACCTGGTCCAAAAGCATCACAGTGTGGAGAGATGCAGGGAGCAGCTTCTCATTTCTTACACAACCATGAGTTACTCACTCGTCGTCTATACCGGGGGACTGGAGCCTATCCCAGCAGACTTAGGGCGCGAGGCGGGGTACACCATGGACAGGGTGCCAATCCATCGCAGTGCACACTCACACATACACACACTAAAAAAAAGTTTCAGTTTCAGTTTCAGCTTCAGAGGATAAAGATTGGACTGTGGAGCGATGGGGAAAAGGTCATGTGACCTGATGAGTCCAGATTGAGCCTACTCCAGAGGGATACGTGCGAGACAAATTGCTCACGTGACCTGATGCGTGACAGATTTGACCTTGACCACACTAGTGATAGAAGTGTACATACTAGCGTGAACAGGATTAATGCTTGGTTATCTTGGATAAGTGAAAAAGCTGCTGTTGTCCTAATTAGTAGTAAAGTATGTTAGCCTATCACTTCTTACTCTAATCCTAGCTTGCTGGGTAATTAGCAGTTAATTTTTAAATTTTAGGAGGAAGCAATAAATTGACTAAATCTAATCAATTACTTAACCGGAAGTTTCGCTGAAGTCAGGCCAGCTGTTTTTCCAGATTACGTGACAACAAACACATTTGAAAACAAAACGACTCGATCTGATTAGTGCTTTTTTCCCCTCTCTCTTCTCTCCCGTTCATGTTTATCTCCTTTAGTGATGGAGTGATGTTAGAGGGGTGTACAGAGTACGCAGAGCGCTGCCAGTCGATGCTAGCCCGAATGAAAAAGGTCTGTTCACAGCTGGAGACAGACGGAGTCAATAACATCTGGATTATTAAACCAGGGGCGAAATCAAGAGGCAGAGGTGAGCCAAGAGTGTGTGTGTGTGTGTGAGAGAGAGTCCATTGATCAGTCGATGAGCCACAAATGTCAGGACTACAATAAAATAGGTTTCGTTTAGAAAATTAACACGCGTTTATGATGCAGTCTTATGATCATAAAGAACAGAAGTATGCATATCATGTGCGTTTGTTATTTATGATATATTCAGTTACTCAGTCCCGTTTGTCATTGTGTGTGAACGTGTACACGTGTGTGTTGTAGGTATAGTGTGTATGAACAAGCTAGATGACATCCTGGACTTGGTGAACAGAGACTCAGCTATGATTAAAGACAGCAAGTGGGTGGTGCAGAAGTATGTCGAGCGCCCCCTGCTGATCCATGGCACTAAGTTCGACGTGCGCCAGTGGTTCCTGGTGACAGACTGGAACCCTCTCACTGTGTGGTTCTACGGGGAGTGTTACCTGCGCTTCTCCACCCAGGTCTACTCCACAAACAACCTGCACAGGTGAGAGAGAGAGAGAGAGCGAGAGAGAGAAGCATTAAGCATACGGTGTGCAGGTGTATGTAAATGTTCTGTTCCTTCTCATCTCTCAGCTCTGTCCATCTCTGCAACAACTCCATTCAGAAATATTTCCAGCCGAGCTCGCGCCGTGACCCATCGCTGCCCGCCGAGAGCATGTGGTCGTGTGCCGAGTTCCGCTCCTGGCTCTCGGCTGCAGGCCGGGGCGGCCTGTGGGACGAGGTGGTGCTTCCAGGCATGAGAAAGGCCCTGATTCAGACGCTCCTTACGGCGCAGGACGGTGTGGAGCCGCGCAAGGCAAGCTTCGAGCTCTATGGGGCAGACTTTCTCCTGGGGAGTGACCTCCACCCCTGGCTGCTGGAGGTGAACGTCAGCCCCACCATGGGCTGCTCAACAGCCGTGACTGCCCGACTCTGCCCCGCCGTCCAGGAGGACACGTTGCGCGTGGTGCTGGATCGCCGCTACGACCGCAACGCTGACACTGGAAGCTTCCAGCTCATATACAAGCAGGTGATTACAGACACATGGCCTAGTTCAGACATTTCATCCATCCGCTCGTGAACATTTATGAAGATGTCACACTTTACTGAAATAAATGATTGATCATGTTTGGTATGTTCTCATGATGTTTCTCCAGGCACTAGTGGAGGTTCCTCAGTATTTGGGTGTCAGTCTTCTAGTGGAAGGAGCTCAGATCAGACGTCCCCGTTCGTCCCGTGCCAAAAAGTTCATCAGGTCCCATTACGAATCTCTGCAAAAATTCCGACGTGTTCTTGAACCTAACGCTAGTCCTTTAAGTCAGGAGAACCAGCAGGAGGAGAGGAAGAGGTCCTGGCCATCTGTCTCACCCAGAAAGGTCTCAGTGCACAGATCGCTCACTTTACAGCCCCTGAGGGAGAAAAGCCACCCAAAACCCCTGTTACCCTCGTCCTCAGGTCCCCCTGAACGTCACCACCTTCACACTTCTCACACACATCGCGCACACGTACGCTCAGAGCCGACGTACGGTCGCACTCCCAGGACCGAGAAACGCCTGCTGTCTCTGAACCGCCTGGAACCTATGCTGGAGATAATCGGTTTACAACCTGTGAACTTATACAAGGGCTTTTACCACCATAACACACACAGCGTGATCGTGTCTCAGCCAGTCGTACGCACACACCAGTACTTCTCACCGCTGCAGTGGCAAAACACAGACACGTCCAGAATGAAAGGATACGGAGTCTCGAGAGACTGGACGAGCCAAAGAGAGAAATAATGGGTTTAAAAGCAATTTTTATATTCGTAATAAAGAAAACATCACTGAACTCAACAGAATGGAAATATAAAAACACGCCTAGGTTATAAACGCATGGCGCTTTATTCCTCTTCCACCGCAGCACCATAGACAGAAGCCTAAAGTTATAACTTCACCTCTGAAACTGGAGACTCCTTCCATAACTAAATGTCATAAATTAAATAAAAGTAGGCAAGAGCCGATACACTAAAGCCACTATGAGAGACATCTCTCAATACAGGCTTCCCAATAAGATCTTACCATGTGGTGCACTGTGTGAAACACATGGTGAGGACATTGATGGACAGCATTTCTGGGTACATCGGTTTCTGTGTGGAAACTGTGGTACCATCAAGGACTGTTCACTGCTATCCATCCGAATAATAAACCTTGGTGCACTGGTGAACTAAAGGCACTTCTTCATCAGAGTGTTCTGAGATGGAGACAAAAAGGAGCTGAAGCGGGTCCAGAGAGCATAAAATTAGGATTAAGGCGGCTAAAAGGGAAACCTGGAGAGCTAAATGGAGCTCCCTAAGACTCCACCCTCTATAGCTCCAATGAACAGGACAACACTCCTTCAGCTCTGACGTCTGCTCCGGAGCCATCGTTCCTGTCGCCACACATAACAGAGGACATCACATCCCCATCTACAACTTCACTATTTACACCCCAGCCATTGTCCCTGTCTCCACACATCAGGGATTACGTCCGACACCCATCCACAGCATCACCTCATCACAATCTCACCACTTATCGCAACTGAGCAAGTGTACATGGAACTGGGTAAAATTGGTTCAAAGAAGACTCCGGGTCCTGATGGTGTCAGTGCTAGGGTTCTCAATGAATGTGTGAACACCTGAAGCCGGAAAGGGTTTTAGTTATAGACGTAGAAAACATCATCCCTGGTCCCAGTTTCTTTAGACGAGTAGATCTTACATCACACATCATGAAGACCTTGGAAAGCCTGGTCTTGGCCTACCTCTGTCCCCTGGACCTTTGCAGTTTGTATGTCAGGACCATATAGGGGTGAATGATGCAGTGATTGACCTCAGGCATGGACGAACAGGACAGGATGAAGCGGTATAGACGATGAGTGAGTGAGTGAGTGAGTGAGTGAGTGAGTGAGTGAGAGAGTGAGAGAGTGGACAAACATGCCAATATGGTGATGTATTATAATTATGTATTTTTATTATTATTGTTTTTTTTTATCGTCTGCTTTTAAGACTATTCCACCGAGACTGCTGGGGAATTCGCTCCGTGCTTTGCAAATCATGACGTCTATTATACCCTGGATCATGGACTATTTAACTGGACTAAATATTGAAACAAAAGCCACTTAAAAATATGGACCGTATTGAATAATGATTATCACTATTACAATGAGCGTATCATGTCCTGGACGAGCCCCCAAGATTGGCAGGAAGATATTGGATAAGTTGGTAGAGTTGGTCAAATTCTATATCTTTCCCCACAGCAGCCAGTGATGTGGACAATGTTGATGCCGCCCCCGTGTCCACAGCAGAACCTGCAGAACCTGTGGTGGACGTTTGAGCTACACTACCTCGCTTTGATCTTCTTTAATCCGTCTTTTTCTCCAGGATCAGGGGATGAGGCCCGTGCCAAAGTGTGTACAGCAAGCCTCAGAATAAAGGGTGAAAATCAAACAGAGACAGAAGGACAGAAGGCATAGAAATCGACATGTCACCCTCTCTGTGAGCACCTCGAGTAACAGTCTGAGGCAGGTTCACTGCTCTTTGGGAGGTCGTTTGTACCGGCAGTCGTCCGGCTCTTAAACGAGTCCCTGCATGGACGGGGTATCGTCAACCGCCTTGTTGCTGATGAGGAGTGAAATCCCACTGCACTGTATATCTGTTTATTCCTGCAGCTGCTGGACGATCTTACACACAGTACGCGATATTTGCACAAATGTCTTCTCCAGACACTCTACCTCCCTGCACAAGTGTATCTATAAATAATGGACTTGGAATTGTGGACTTGATTTATTTTATTTTATTCAATCCCCCCCACGTACTTGTGCATGTTTTTGCTGCCTCGTCTCTGACTGTTATTTGATGCTGCTCAGGATTAATAAAGATTTATCTAATCAAACCAATAAAACATTATATTTTTTTGTAATTTCAACAAATTGAACCGCTGCACTGTAGGAAGAAATAGACCAGGTTACAATAAGGTGAAATTTCCCCCGATTATTAAGATGTTATACTAATCTGTTTCACTGTCATAAATGTATTTCACGAGTAGAGACACAGACGGGGCTTTAAAGGAGCAAACAGCGATACTAAATAAAATCAACATTTACAGTGAAGGTGGGATTTCCACTCAGCATGTTGAACAAAAATAAATGATTTGGACGTTTGTGTTATACCAATTAAGCAGAATTAAGTACATTTGCAAACATGATTTATTTGATTAAAATAGACACGTATTAGATACGTATTATTTGATTAAAATAGCTCCGCCCAACAAACTCATAAACTCGCATTGCCCAAGCAGGAGCACTAAACAGCGAGCTAGCTGATTGGTCTATACATATAATAAACGGGTAAAGTGGGCGTGTCTGCACATTGAAGATATTTACCGAAAAATCATTTTGGGGACGTGATACGAGTAACAAAACACATCAAGATGGTTTTGGGAATTTTTCCACAATCCAAAGCCGTGCGGATTAGATTAATTAGATTAGACTGAAGTCAGGTGAGACATGATAACAGCCCTTGTACACCTGTATGTACTGTACAGCTGTGGCGTTTTACATGCACCGTGATGTTTTCTTCTGATTTGTAGGCACATAATTTGTGTGAATTTAGTCCGGATTCCATATGCTAGTTCCTCTAGTGCTGCCGCCGTGTGTGTAGGAAGAGGTAGCGATTAAAAGATCTAGACGTGACTGAATGAAGTTCTGACTCCCTCCTACCGGAAGGTATAATATACACTGTTTTATCTATATTATATATAAATATGTGATTTGCGCACCTGACCAATCACAAGGCAGAATTTAAGGTCTGTAAATCACAGAGTCAGTGACTGTATACGATCTAAACATGGACAAAATGTGGAAAGTTCAGGAATAATAATAAAAAAAGATGTCACAATAAAGATAGAAAATATAATTTAATAAGTTACATAACACTTAACCCTTGTGTGGCCTTCGGGTCAAATTGACCCGTTTCTAATGTTTACAAGAATAAAAATGTTACAAGTGTATATTCTTTTCGCCTGAAACTCCATGGCCTTAGCTCATTTTCTGTGATAAACATGTACAAATAAAGGAAAAAAAAATTGCATCCTTGCTACTATACCCCACACACTTAGATCCTTCATAAGGTCTTTGGGTCATTTTGACCCGCAT